>JBCEWC010014512.1:0-14323 GCA_038996855.1 Solanum aculeatissimum
TTGAGGGTGATCCTCAAACTATATCGAGGCCCCGTTTCATCTATGTAGAGGCTTATGGACAAATCTAAACTCTTGTATGTTGATTTGGATGTTAAATATTTTGATTATGTAATACTATGCTTATTAGCCTTGATTATGGGATTAGTCTCTTATTATGCTTATGACTTATATGTTGGGAGATATGAATGACTATGTGCTTATGTGGAAAGTCCCATAATCTCGGTGTGTCCCCATGGTGGAATCCCACTCACCCGTCCCCTTAGAGATTACTGTTATGTGTTATGTGAACTCATGTTGATCCCATTCCCGAAAATGTCCCCATAGCTTGAGTCCCAAGTCCCGCATCTCTTAGAGCTTATGTGTTATGTGCTTAGCTTCTGCGTTTTCAAACCGATGATGTGTATAATGATGCTATGATGGCTTGATCGAGGACTTTCGGGTTCTCCTTCGCCATGTCACATCTAGGCCCCTTATCCTGGTAAGTACATAAATTCAAGTATCAAATATAAAAAGACAAATAATCTAGAATCTTACCCAAGTATCAAGTGTCTAATTAACTATATACTTTTCTTTGTTGTGGATATGATTTGTTTGATACATGAAAACACACTAGTTATGCCCCTTTTTGATACCTAGATGCATTTTGGGGATTTTTATACAAATTCATTCTTGATACCAGTATGCATTTATGTTGTCCATGTAAGAAGTATCTATTTTATTGTGGATATGCCATGTTTTGTTTGATACATGAACATACACTAGTTCAATTTTTTTATTGTTCTATTATATTTTCCCATTGTTAAGTATCTTATAATTCAACATTACAGGGGACAAGCTATGTTGTAAAAAAGATTCCCAATCATTGTCTAAGGTTTGAAGTCACTTACAACTCTGTTTTTGCTAATGATATAAAAAATTTATTGGAGACGATGGTTTTGAACAGTTTCGGCAAAGTAGCTGTGGTCCTTACCTCAATATACCTCACTGCAATTTCCAAGGATAAATTATTAAATGTTTGTTGTTGCTTGAGGTTAATCAAAACAACACGGACGAGTTGCATATTCGTTATGCTAGGAAAAATGTCCTTCAATTTACAATCAACGATTTTGTCATGATTACTGGGCTGAAATGTTCAGGCAATGCTGATGATTATTGTTATTCTGTCTCAACCCGTAGCAAACTGTTGGAAAAATACTTTCCGGAATTACGTAATGGCATAAACAAAGAGACACTAGTTCATCATTTTAAAATTGGTCAGTGGGACAACAACGAAGACGCTGTCCAGATGATTATTCTCTACTTTCTTCACACGTTCGTGTTTTCTCAAATTGATAAGTCACTTGTTCCATTACTCCACTTTTGACTTGTTAAAGATAACAATTATGCATACTATCCATTGGGATAAGTTGTGTTTCAGAAATTAATCAAAAGCCTTAGACAGGTGTTTATGAAATTCAAGAAGTTATAATGTTTATCAAGCATGCCATATGCGCTGAACGTGTGGATATATTAGTACGCTTCTAATATCCGTAATGATGTTGTTAAGGGTGGAAAAAACACTCCTAGGATCCTGAATTGGCAAGTTACGGGCCTTGGGCAAAAATATGATTTTCTCATATCTACCATATTCAGCGAGGTATCAATCATGTCAAAATGTTTTCAATAACTTTTTTTTGTTATGTTTTTTATTAAATCGCTGCTAGTTATCAAACATAAAATATAATTTTCTCAGGTTATTTATCAGACTGTTATTTAACATAGTTTCAACTCCTGAATAATTTTAGATTAAGATGTTGTTGCATGTTTCAAAACTTATTTTTTGTTATGTTTATTTTTGAATCGCTGCTATTTATCAGTCTTAAAAAAAATGTATTTTTTAGGTTATTTGTTTCAATATGGTTCCAACTCTTGAAGAATTGGCAACATGGGTCTTTCCAGGTACCAATAATCTCCCATCTAATGAACCTTCTTCATCGGGTATTCAGACTCTACCATTTGATCAGCCCAGCAACATGAAGATACGAGAGCCAATTAGCTTTGAGGATTTCACTACCGAACCGCCTGCACATTTGATGAGAAGGTTCAAGTGTAGTGCATTTTCATCAACTCTGCCCCCTTCCAAAAAGCTTAGGACAGTCCCTGTTATCAAAGTCATTCCAGTTACACCCTTCAAGCCGAAGAAATCTGTGCATTTTATCCAGGTTTCAGTAAATCTATCCACACAGGCAAAGTTAACGGATACACCTCATTCTTCATCATCTTGTGATAAACAAAGCTCAAATGAAGATATAAAAAAAGTAAAGAAATATGTCAAGAAATATGTAAGTGACATTATGTTGTCTTATTCATACTTTTTATAATTTATTCAATACAGGAGAAATTTGTACCACATGATACTTATACTAAATGTCATTTTACAAGCTTGATAAGAGGTTTAATGCTTTGGATTCTCTGATAAATACAAAGACCAATGAGATACTTAAAGTCATTCGATATGATGACCATGTCTTTCAAGAAGATTCACACCCTACTCATGATGATGCTGACTTTCACCAAGTAAAAAATATTCAGCCGGACTCAACTAAGGTATCACGTATTTTCCTATTTTTGATACATCATAAAATCAAACTCCAAAACTCAACCACTCAAATGATAATGTTATTTGTTTTGTTGATACTTGATATTTGAATTTAGATACTTGATAATTTCATAAAATTTTAGATTATATCTCTTTTGATTTTTTGAAACTTGAATTTATGTACTTAATTTTTGAATTGTGATACTTCAAGGATGACTTTTCATTTTTTGGGGACATCACCAAGATTCATATCCATATTCAAGTAGTGTGGTACCATGATACCTATATAATAGTCCATTGCGATGTAGAATAAGTGATTTTTGATACATGTTAAAATCAAACCACAAAACTCAACTACTCAAATTTTAAGGTATGAAGCACAATTATTCCAGGTATCATCATCATGATAATTGAATACAAATGTGATAACTAAGTATTTAGAACCTGTAATATTTTAGTTATCAAGAAGCTATCATTTATTCATAAATGTTTTCCTATTTTTCCCAATCAGGCTGTTGATGAGTCATCTATTCCGGACATAGATAATCAACAGGTCCCAAGCACCCATGATTCCCTTCTTAACATTGCCGATTGCACAAATTTGAATCAAAATCAATCCAATGACATGGACGTTGAAAAATACAATACCCATATAGCTGAGGTAGTAATATTCAATTAATTCTTTTTATATACTCAAGGTAAGTTCACAAATGTCAACAAAGATATCCTAGAAGTTGTTTTTTGGTATATGTCTTTTATAGGAAAATGTTCGCGCATCATCCCCTGAAATAATCTATAATTCCTTTCAAGCATGCCGACATACTACCGAATATCCAGTTGAGCAAGCAGTTGCAAATCAACCTCCATCGGCTGCCACAGAAAATAGGACAAATGATCTTTTGCACAGTGAAGTCATCGAGGTAGATTTACTACTAATGCATTTTTTAATATCGTTATGTACCATTTGATATTGTCTAACCAAATACATAATTTTTTTATTAAATCGAATATGATATGCAACTATGGATGTACATGAACTAACTTTGGTTCTGTCAGTAGATATCTTTCTTATTTGCAGTTATGGACTCAATTATTGATTTTTTCTATCAGCTAAAAAGGAGTGTTCTAGTTTTCAGGAAGCTAGTGCAACTGCAATGACAAACAATGGTTGAACAAGTCTTCATTTTTCTTTGCCTTTTCTATTTGTTGGATGGCAATTTTTTTAGGTTGATGCAGCAGGTGAATCAACTAAAGATCTACAAAATCTTCCATTCCTTCCAGGTATTGTTGGATCAATAAAGTCAACAAAGGTTCGTACTATATCTGCACCATTATACAAGAACACACCCGCAATTCGACTAGATACATACTTTAAATAAGTATAAATTTTTTAAACAATGACTAACATCTGACAATCTCAACATGTAGGTCTCATATGCTAGTACCTCAATCCCTAAGAAAATACCATTGAAGACACCCACGCAGGGTGAAGTTCTCGATGACCCTTGTTTTATCAGCTACCAACTACTCTTTCATGCAAAGAAATTATTTTGCATGAATCATCTCAGACCCCATCCCAACGCAATAGAATGCCTTTGCGTTTCTCAATTCACCATACCTATCCCATTTTAGTTCAAACGAGAAGGGAAAGGAGAAAATTACTTACAAATTCCATCAACTGAGATTTATAGCTGGTGAATTATACAAATAGAAATTGTGACTTTTCTAGCTTTGTGCTTGATTCTCTATTTGAGAAAAAAAATTAATCAGTAGCAATTGCTAACTATTTTAGTTGAGAACTTTTGGTAAACCTGTACATGGATAGTTGATACCTATTGATGAAGTTTTGAGTTTCGATTATTAAATCATCCTGGGTACTTGATTTAAAATTAGATACCTGGTACCTGAATAAAAGTCTAGTTTTAAAATATAGTTGATACTTGATTTAAAATTATGTGAATGACTCAACCTTTTATTGAATAAAATGTGTTGTTTTGAGCTTAAATTTTGATTAGAATGATGTTGATTAGAGTGTGTTGAGATTTGTTACTGCTTTTGGGTTTAATTGATGAAATAATAGCCGGTGATTTATAAGAACATAAATTGTAACTTTTTGAGCCTTTGTGCCTGATTTTCTATTTTTTTGAAAAAGAATAATGCTTTGTAATTGCAAACAATTTTAATTATGAATCGGTCAAACCTATGGATAGATATTTTTGATACCTGTTTATGAAGTTTTGAGCTCTAGTTAGCAAAATAACCTGATTACTTCATTTAACATTAGATACTTGATACCTGGACAAAATACTAGTCTTAAAATATGTTGATACTTGATTTTATAATTTTGAGAAAGGTTCAACATGTTATTCAAGAAATAAAGAACATTTTGAGCTTCAACCTTGATATTCCCTTCTTTTTTCAAAGGTGATGTAACCATATGATTTTTGACAAAAGTTGGTGAAATCACAAATAGTTTATTTTTATGTATCATAAAACAAAAAAGAATATAAGATTCTTTAGATACTTGTTACTTGTATAGTAGATTAGTTTTACTATATAGTTGATACTTAAATTTAAAATCTGTTTATCTATCTTTCTTTAAATGCATTTCCTTCATCTCGCAGCACATAGATGTCATCTTCTACTACATCCAGAAGAAATCGAAGAACCAATTCAACAATCATTATAAATACACTACAACAAACTGTTTATTCAAGAACCAAATAGTCGCGGCCCACTTAAGGTATTATGACTTTCCAAAAGAAAACAACAAAAACACTCAAGAAGCCCTTGGACGTGCATCTGTTATATCTAAGATAGAAAGGTCACTCATGAATATAATTAACGGATATTCTATACCTGCTTGATCAAAATGGCATTTAGTAGATGAAGTAAATATCCCAGTGAACTGCGAAGGTGATTTTCATTGGGTATTGGTTGTAGTTGCATTGAAAGAGAGATTGATACGTGTGTATGATTCTACTAATGGTTCAAGGCACAAATATCCATCGGCAGAGATTCAAAAATTAGCTGTGATGTTGCCCACGTACTTATATGAAAGTTATTTCTTCGAAAAAACCAATAGGACTAATGGATGCCTGTGATCGAGACAAAAACTTTATATAATATATTTCTAGGAAGGATTTGGGTGCATGAGAACAAGATTGTCTCATCTTCTTACTATCAATGTTTGAAGTATCTTAAAGATGGAATTGAAAGGAAAATATTTGCTAACAATAACCCTTTCACTAAAGTCAAGTCATATTTTGCTGATGCAAAGTTCTATTTGAAAAGTAATGTTGTAAAAAAGAAAAGCTTGAGGATGTCAAACCAACCAAGTCTGATAAGCTTAAAGGAAAAAAAACTGGTGTGGATATTTAAAGGGCCAAAGTCGATATTGGGGAGCCTAGTTCTTCTCTAAATAAAAGGAAGACTATTCCCTAAAAAAGAAAGCCAACCTCTACACTCTGTTATGTCTCAAAAGTGAAGAACGAGGAGGGTCAATCATCTGATATACAAGAAAATATACTAGGAGGGCTAACTCTTCCTATCAACAAGATTAATGCAATAAACTTGTCTTCAAAGCTTCTGGGAATGTTTGTGGCTCAAAATCTGCCACAAGATATATCCCTCCCTATAGAATGTACTGAAGGCTTTGATCCAAATGCTTACAAGGTATTTGCAAAGGCTGAGTACAATATTAAAGAGCCATCTAGGATAGGGAAACTCCCATTATAAGGCACAACCAGACAAGCACATGAAGGCTTAGGCTATTGCCAACCACCAATGGTTTGTATCTTCATAAAAGGGCAAGCAATAACTATATCATTTTAAAAGATGAGTGCGCTTATTCTAATTAAAGGCCTTTTGTCTTTCATTGACTTGGACAATCTTCTGCAAGAACTTTTGTATTTAAGAGGTTAGGTCCATTGAAGAAGAAGAAGAATAAGCATCGGAGAAGCGACTTGAGAGTAATGACACTTGCTTTACCAATGATCCAAAAGGACTTCAAAAGTGCAATTCCTTCTAGGATGCAATGACGAGTGGAACTCATAGGTTCATGAAAAGAGGTACTAAAGGAGAAGGCTCATATTATGGTTTACACCAAAGAGCCTGAGGAAGATGAAGAAAGTGTAGGTTCCTTATATTTTGTTACAACTCAGATTGAGAACGATGCCTCATGTCAACTTCGAATTAATGAAGAGTTGGGAGGTATCTTTTGATGATATCATATATCTATCAATGTCAGTGATCCACAAGAAGAGGAGGATGCTGGAGATGCTCCACCAGAATTTGAAGGGGTGAAGACCACGATAGATCCCTTAAAGGAAGATAACCTTGACACTGATGAAGACCCAATACCAACTTACTTGTGTCCTTTTCTAGAAGCTGATGAAGAAATAGATTATAAGAATATACTCAAAAAATATAAGTATGTCTTTCCTTGGAGGTATAAACACATTCCTGGATTTAAATTCCAAAATAGTGGTCCATCAATTGGAAGTTAAGAACGAAACTCATCCTGTCAAGCAGACTCAAAGATGTTTTAGGCCAGAATTGGTTCCATTGATTGAGAAAGAAGTTAACAAACTCATTAAGGAAGGCTTCATAAATGAAGTTAAATACCCTACGTGGATTTCAAGTATTGTTCCCGTGAGGAAGAAGAATGGACAAATTTGAGTTTGTGTTGGCTTTAGAGATCTCAACAATGCATGCCCTAAAGATGAATTCCCGCTGTTAATTTCAGAGATAATGATTGATGCTGCAACTGGTTAAGGTAATGTCATTCATGGATGGTTCTTCTGGCTATAACCAAATCTGCATGTCACCAGAGGATGATGAACTCATGACATTTTGCAAACCTAAAGGTATTTATTGCTACAAGGTGATTCCCTTTGGTTTAAAGAATACTGGTTCCACATGTCAAAGGGCTATGCAAAATATATTTGATGACTTACTCCATAAAATGTTGACTATTATGTTGATAACTTGGTGGTGAAGTCGAATAAGAGGAATAACTATTTAAAAGACTTGAGAATGGTATTTAAGTTGCTTTGAAGATATCAAATGAGGATGAATCCATTAGAATTTGCCTTACAGGTAATTTCTAGAAAGTTTCTTACCTTTATTGTGTGACATCGAGGGATTAAGATTGATCAAACCAAAGTTGATGCAATTTTGAAAATGCTTGAGCCTCAAAACATCATGAGTTGAAAAGTCTTCAAGAAAAGTTAGCCTACTTGAGGAGGTTCATCTCAAATCTAGCGGGAAGATGCCAACCATTTAGTGATCTCATAAAGAAAGGTTTTCCTTTCAAGTGGGACCACACATGTAACAAAGACTTTGAAAGTATCAAAGCGTATCTGGCCAAACCTCTAGTCCTAGCAACTCCTTGATGTGCTGCCAAAATACAATACTTTTGATACTTTAAACATAGGATTTTGTGCATTCTCAATGTGATTTAGTAGGTTTGATATGTATTTATGTTGATTTTATAGGATTACAAGATTCGACATGATTTTTGGCAAAGTTCTGCAAATTGCAGGTTTTTGGGCATTTATGAGTCACTCTATGAGTCGTGGTTCATTCCACGGGTCGTAAGTTGGTCTCATGTGTCAGATCCACTGATGGGATGATTTTCAAAAGTTAATACGATGAGTTATCAGATGAGCCGTAGAAGTTTTGACGGCCCGTATGTGTTCTCATATGCTGAAGACCAGATGAGATGTTGTAATGATGAAATGTTATCAGACGAAGGCCTCCATGAGCTGTAAGTTAGGTGATGAGTCGTAAGCCAAATAATTCTTGGACGATTAGTATTTTGAAGATTTTCTGAGAACTTATTAGATGAAGTCCGACACGGTCCGTAAGTCAAAAGACAACCCGTAGGAGGAATTCGTAGGTTGAAAATAATTTTTGTGCATTGCACTCCATGAAGCCTAGGTACGGGTCGTGATTCCACATACAACCTGTAACCTTTTCCATCTGAGTTTTCTAGATTTCCTATTCCATTTATAATTTGTATTTTACTTATTATAAATAGGTTCTGTTTAGGTTTTTCTCAAAGACGTAGAGACGACAACAAATATAGTGAGAGAACATTACTTGTTATTATTTTTGCTTTTACATTCGATCTATAACACCATGATTTCTTGTGAAGATTTTAAATTTCTTCTTCTTCAATTCATCAGTGTAAGCGATTAATTAGGCTATTCCATAACATGATTTTTCATCTACAACGAATATGCATAGCTAAATCCACAACTACGGTTGTGAGAACCATGAAAAACTAACAAAGTAAAATCTGGATAATTTGTAATCCTTGGAAAATATGCAGGCATGTATTAATTTATTCCTTCGTCATGAATTATTTTTAATGGTGACCAACGTTAGAACTCGCATAATTCTTACTTATTGGATCTAGGGGGTAAAGAATGAGATAAAGGTAAATTAACAGGATTTGATGTGATCCCTCTCATCTAATCAACCCGAATTGATCATGGGATTGTTGTAATGGGAAAGAAGGTAAGGGTTAGTAATGACACACTATAGGGATGGATCAAATCATGTAGTAAAATTTGCCTTTTTTCTGGATCAAAGGGTTAGGTAAACATAACATACTAGTTAGAAAAGGTTACGATCATCTAGTTATATTGAGTTAGGAATTCATGGGGAACACAATACCCTAGTTACTTCTCTCACTAATTTCATAACTCTTTTACTTTGTTGATTGCTGTCGTTTAGGATTACTTATTGCATTTTACAAAACCCCCTCCTTTTGTGGAATAAGTAGATTAATTCAATACTAATTGCTAATGATTACTCCAGGTATAGACCTTATTCCCTATGTGATCGACCCTAACCATTGTTAGGTACTATTTTTGACAACGACCGCTTATGCCTTCATTGAGAGGTGTACTTTGCGCATGAGGTCAAATATTGATGTCGTTGTTGGTGGATATGACTTTTAGACTAGTTTAATCTGGGTAATTTGTGAATTAATCCTTATTTTACTTGTTTTCATTGTTTTGTTTTCTTTCAACATACAGGTGTAGTGTATGCCCAACACGCAAAGTCGAGACAATTCCTTAACTCTGTTTGATTTAGAGATCCAGAGACCATTAAGAAGAATGACCCAGGACAATGCAAAAAACACTAAAAATAGTGCTAACATTGCACTCAATCAGAATAATGATGACCCACCACCACTCGACACCACCATAGGATTTTCAAGTCGCTACTCATATATGGAATCAATATAGGCTTGGACCTATGATAGTGGATGCCACCAGAGCTATAGTGTTACCTCCTTTACCGGATGACACTAAATGTTTTATGTTAAGTGGGTTACTACAGATGTGGTAGAATAAAGGCTTGTTCACGGGCTTACCATAAGAGGATCCACATAACTATCTACACAATGTTATATTTGTCTATAAGAGTATAATGAGAAATCAGAATCTATCCATAAATGTTGTTGGGCTCCATGTCTTTCCATTATCTCTTACAAGTGATGTAAAAATATGGTTATCTGAATGCCCATAAGGTTCTATTACTACATGGTCTGAGATACAAAAAGCCTTTTTGGAGATGTTCTTTCCCAGGTCAAAGAAGTTGACGCTGAAGGATTTGATCAATAAAACTTCAAGCAATTGCCTTGTGATTCAATAAGTACTACATGAGAGTGATTTACAAAGTGCTTGAGGACTGTTCTAGACCATAAGATTATTGAAGATTCCTTGGTAGAGATCTTTTATCGGGTACTAGATGATTATTGCAAAGCGGTTAGCCAATAATTGCCTCGTGCACCTTTGTCTAAGGAGCTATATTATTAGGAGGATTATTGCTTTGTGACTGATCAGATAGGGGGTTTCTGGAGCAACACCCAAAGGTCTAATCAGGACTATTAGCACCAAGTTCAAGGGACTCAATGTCAGAACTACAACAGGGACAATGCTTATAGGGATAATAACCGAGGCAGTTACTATGACAGGAATAGAAGACAAGACAGAGATGGTGATTGGGGTAACAGAGATGGGTATAAAAGTGGTGCGTATGTGCCACCACACAATTATGATTCTGGGGCTAGTAGTTTGTATATTGAGGTAATGTTTGATAAGTTGTTGAAGAAGGTTGACACCCAAGATAAGACCTTATAGGGGATGAAAATTGACATGTCAAGTATTAATCAAAAGATTGAGTCTCATTCTGTGGCTATTAAGCATCTGGAGGAACAATTTGGTCAGATGTCTACATAGTTGAACCAGCGCCAGAAGGGTACATTGCCAAGCAACACAGTGTAGAATCTAAAGAATAATGGACAGTGCATGGCAGTGACAACATGAGGTGGTAAGCAGACGATCGACCCACCAATATCGGTAGATGATGCTGAGGTTTGTGAGGAGATGGTAGAGAGAAAAAACACGGAGACTGTTGATGACAAGGATAAGGATAGGGTAAGCAATGAAGTGGTGACACCAAAGAAGTTAAAACCCATACCTAGGCCTCCACCACCTTTCCCTCAAAGACTCAAGAAGAAGGAGGAGAAAGGTAAGTTTCAGAATTTTATCTCCTTGTTAAAGCGACTAACTATCAATATTCCCTTCATCGAGGCATTGGAGAGAATGCGTGGGTATGCCAAATTCATGAAGGACCTAGTGAAGAGAAGAGAAAGGTTAGCCAATAGCTTTCCCTAGAGCTTCAACATTGAAATCTTATTGCAACAAGGTCCTTGGTTCAAAAGAAAGAGGACCCCGGAGCATTTACTATACCATACACCGTTGGAGATGTCAACTTTGAAAAGGCATTATGCGACTTAGGAGCCAACATCAATTTAATGCCTCTTGCAATCTTTAAGAAGTTAGGCTTGGGATCCCCTACACCAACAAGTATGCGATTGTTGATGGCTGACAAGACAGTGAAAAAGCGTGAGGGGATATGATACGACGTTCTAGTCAAAGTGGAAAAGGTTATATTTCCCATAGACTTCATGATTCTTGATTGTGAGGTCGAATTTGAAGTCCCAATCATCTTAGGAAGACCTTTCTTAGCCACTGGGCAAGCACCAGTAGACGTGGAGTCTGGCCAACTCAAGTTTAGATTGAATGACAAAAAAGTCATCTTCAACATCTATCAGTCCATTAAGAGACCTGATGATCTGAAGATAGAAGTATGGGCACTTGGTGAAGTCTGAGTAACCAAGTTTTCAAGTCCTGCCATGACACCAAATCAGGCGCTACTTGGGAGGCAACCCAAGATATTTGCTATAATATTCATTTTATTATTTTATTTTTACTTTTTGGACTCATAGGTAGTTTAATTTTCTTATTTTTGGTTGTAATTTTGGACTCATAGATTGGTGAATTATAGGGTAACCATTTTTTCTATGAAGAATATGCAGCAACAGGTTAAGGTAGTAAACCAGTGCTAAAAAGGGAGAAAAGTTGGTTCTACGATCGATTCTATGGGTCGTGGTTTATATCACAACTCAAACATTGACTCGTAGAACCACTTCCAGTATGAAAAACATTGAGCACTCTAGTCCATGAGAAAATGTTATGGTCCGTAGATAAAACTACGAGCTTTGAATGGGGTTCGTGAATCCTAGTTATGAATTCTAGAAATTCACCAAGTGTTGGGGGTAATTATGAGACAACACACGGGCTGTAGGTTAGCCTACGACTTGTAGGCTACTTCATATTTACTAAAGTAAAATATTAGGGTTCTGAAACCATGAAACCATATCTTACCGGCTGTAGAATCTCTTACGGCCCACAATTAGGGGTTCGTGAGGTCAGAACCCCACTTAAACCCGACCCGGCTAATTGAAATAAAAAAGGGGGGAAATACAATTACCCCCCCCCCCCCCACTTTCCCAACTATTTCCCAAAATACCCGAGACCTCTTTCTTCTTCCCTAAGTTCCAACCACCATCACTACCACCGTCATACTTTTTTTGCCTAATTTTGTCCAAACTTCGACCAACCACTCGCTGTTCCAACGAAGTTAGTGCTTTGAATTTTCAGTTTTTACTTGTTATTCTCGGCCTTTTGATCAACACTTTGGTATGTGCTCTTCTAAATTTTTTATTTTTGCCTAAATATTATGTCATTGGCCTGTGTTGTTGTTAAGGTTGGTTCATGATTTTCTTGCCCTAATACTTAATATTGGCCTGTGAAGGAAGTGTAGCATGTGTTATCATTGTGAAATTACATGAATAAATCCTAAAACATATTAATGGGTGTTGGAATCATGGTATGAAATTGTGCAATGCCTTGTTGATACGGTAATACATGAATGACATACTAGGATGGTGAAAATAATTAAATTGGACATTGAAATAATATATGGGTATATATGCTATAATTCGATTTTGTGAAATGACTTGTTGTATGAGACATATTGAATTATCTAACCAAGAATGAGTAGGTGACTTCACAAATCGAATGATGATATGATGATTGAATGGTGGTTGTTGGATAATTTGCATGCATCTAATTAGATTGGTGGTTGATGGGAATTGCATATGTTTTGAATTTGAGGTAAATGTGTTTACTTGGTTTTGAGTGCCATTGCTTCAATGTTTTTTAAATTTGTATACCTTGTTGTTGCAACCTAGTCATCATTCCTAGAAAATTAATTTAATTAGCTTGACTAGGATTTGTCTGTGATTTTTAGTTGTACATTGACAAATGGAACCAAAATGGTGACCTCAGACTACTCAAGTAGCAAGTTTTTAACAATACGAGGGTCTTCCACAGACCGTAGATTAGTCTACGACCTGTAGTTGCCCCTTCTAAGTTGAAATTAGAGATTTGGTATTCTGGGATGTCATTAGACGAATCCACTTGCAGGTTGTAGCCCATACATGGCCCATAAGTAGGGATCGTAGGTTCCTTACCAAAAGAACTAAATGTTTGGTAGTGCATTTATGACTCAGATTACAACATGTAGTCTTCTTTATGAGTCATAACTGGTCTCGTAGGTGAGCTTTCATAGTACCTACTGTGAACATTTTTGTAAACTTTTTTAATTGTCTTTTCTAAATTTGTAGAACTTATTTCTTCTTTTACTTTTGTGTTTCAGGTACCATGGATCCTAAATCAAGGAAAAATGAGATACGGGCTCTGTAAACTGACTACGGAACGAGCCTTCTGACTCTGTGGTTATTCCTTAGACTAGTGGATCAGTAGAAGAGTTCAACGTCAAGCCATATGAGTTCGTTGAGCGACAACACACTCCAGTGGGAGCAAGACAGACAGTGCTGCCCCAAACTTAGTCTATAGTTGTTCGGCCTCCCTAGTATGAAGAAGGAGACACCCAATAAAGCAACTCCATATAAATGTTAGACTCTAAGGAGGGGTATCAAGAAGGGATAGTTGACTAAGCTGACTTTGGATCAGATGAAGAGCCAAGATCAGATGCTATGGAGTCTATCCCAACATATCTAGCAGCTTCCATAGATGCACTAATGAGTCGGTGGTGTGTCTGGGGTATGCAACACATATATATGGATGATATCTAGAATGACGAGCTGGGTCGATAGGCTCGTACCATATTTTAAGACCCCCAAATCATCACTACTGGGCTTGATAGTGCTCCTATACTTTAGGACACCATGGCCCATATCATCTGGATTGGTTAGAAGCCCTATCGGGGTAGTACTTGCCTGTCACGACCCGGATAGGGGCCTAGATGTGACATGGCGAAGGAGAACCCGAAAGTCCTCGATCAAGCCATCATAGC
>JBCEWC010014513.1:0-14323 GCA_038996855.1 Solanum aculeatissimum
CGAGCATGTACAAACCAAAAGTGACATTGTAGAGATAGATTTTCCGTTGAACCCAATTCATTTTTCTCCCTTTAACCTTCCTGCAGGAAAAAGATTTGAATTATAAAGAGGAAAATGTGATTAGCTGTAATGACAAATTTCCTTCATCCTGCCGCCTTTTAAACACGCGATCACTAAGATCCAATGAAGGGGAAGGAATATCACTATTTGCTGCACTTAAACTTGCTTTTGTGGAATCTCTTCATCCTAATTGAAGGCCCACCTAACTGAACAAACAAAACAACAAGAAGCCCATTAAGGCCCAAATCCTTATGCAAATGAAAATTGTATCGGATATAGCCCATTTTTTGATACATAGCCAGTGTTTACAAGTTTGGGCCAAATATAGCCACTTCAACGCGGAAACACTGTAAGTCATAACAATATCATGGATTTTGAAATTAATGGAGATATGCATAAGATTCCAATTTTTTCAGATCTGAGGAATAATACATTTAATGCTAATGACAAATGAGAAATAGGAGATTATGGCGAAGCGAGTTACTTCTCCCCATGGCTAATCAATTGGGTCGTCACTGCAATTGATCTGCGGCTTAGAAACTTGTCTGTAGAGAAATGCCCTAATCCTTAAATAGGTGATATATTAGGCTTAGAGATTGTTTGGGCTTACGTTTGGGCATGCGTAAGTTATTTATATATAAAATTTTGTATAAATAATATTTACAGTATAAAATTGTTTGATATGTAGTTTTATTATGAATATTTCAATTAATATTTAATTACAAAAGAAAAAATAAATTAAGAATATGGGCAAGAAAAAAGAACACTAAAAACATCATGGAGGCGAAATATTTAGTAACAAAAATAACTCTATATTCATTCAAATTTAAAGTTATAACCTATATCTAAAGTTAAAAAAATATTTATAACTCCACCATATATCTTCTGTTAATAATATTTTTGTTTCTTTACCACAACAAAATAAAAATTGTTGGAATTTTCATTTTTTTAATAGTAAACATTTATTTGTTGACTCTGAATAGTAAACATTATTTGTTACTTACCACCATTTAAGTAACTTTTTTCTTACCCCTACCTCATCCATTTCCTCTAATTTCGTTGTTCTTGATTTTAGCTCCCTTTTGCCTTTCTTAAAACTCTGTTATTCATCTTTACATACCCCAATTTTTTCTAATGTGCTTGCAATTATTGGGGGTGTCCTCGTTGTATATGTATGCCTTAAGTGGAGAATTTTCGTTCTCCTGCCCAACCCAAACTGTTTACAACGAGGCTTAAATAAGTGCATCTCCACTTTTACTTTAGCCATATCAGGTCTGGTTCTGTTTTTTTGTAGCTTCATCTAATGTTAAATGCACGTCTACATCAGTGATAAGTTCTCACATAATATCAATTGTGCATAGGAAATGCAAGCTTGAGTAGAAGAGATTCACTAAAGCTTAATTATCTTTGAAATGTGATTATTGCCCCTTTTTTGAGATTGTGTTTGGGCATTTACTCATGTCCTGTGTTCCCAAAATATGCATTTGACTCGTTGCTGTTTAAATTAGCAGTGTCTTGAGCATGCATTTCTTTTTCCCTGCTTGATGATCACAATATGAATCGTGATAGCATGATCTTTTGGTTTAGTCACAACGAGAGAATTATATGTTCAAGTAGTGCACTATCTGTATAAATCTGCTAGGTAAAATTATACCATGGCTGTGTTCTTACTTGTGTTGTTTACCCAAGTGAAACATCTAAAAGATGTTTTCAAATATGCTTGTTAAAACAGTAATTGGTTTTGAAATAATGATCAGCTCATAGCATGACATTTCTCTGCTCCCTCCCCCTCCCCCTCCCTCTCCCCCTTCATGTTTTGCTTGTTGTGGTTAGGCATGACAATGATGCGAGTGGGTTGAAATTGAAAAAAATTGTCAAGGGAGGCGGTGTAGTTTAAAAAAAACCACCCTATTGCCATCCCTAGTTGTGTTGTGTGTGATCCTCTCCAAACGGATTAATGACTTTATAAGGCTGATGAGGCCAAGTCCTTAAAATCAATACGAGCCCTTATTTCAAAAGACTAGCTGATTGTTGTTGCAATGCCTGTTTTATTTGTCTTCCATCTTTCTTTGCATCTCTTAGTTGTGTTTGACCTGGTGGTGAACTTATTATTTGCTTGTTAAGTTGAGATTTCGAAGAGAATTTTCATCTTTGCTCATCAATTCTAAGAAATTTGTTCATCGAATAACCTTCTTAATTTTCAATCATGAAAATGTAACGTTATTTTAATTTCAAGTTCCATCCCATGCATTTACTTTTGGATCCTCGTTTAGTAGACTTACACCTCTTATCAGGAATTGGGTTAAAGGTGGTGAATATGCTTTACAATAGTAATAAATTAATAATAATAACGCCATTGCTAAGGTTTTCTTAATTATCTGTTGGCTAGATTACTATTATTAGGGCTTGTCCATCATTTCTTTGACTTCATTACAGTGTTAATGTGCAGGGAATTATAGGAGCAAAAAAACAAATCAAACGCGAGATTTCTTACGAGTCAATTTCGATTTATATATCAGTTCAAATTATATGGGTGTGTTTGGTAAAGCATTTTTTGGAAAATGTTTGGCAATTTATCATGTTTGTTTGGTTTAAAGGTTTTTCAAATCAATTCATTTCGTCAAATTTAAGGAAAATGATTTCCTTTAAAAATTAAGGAAAACATTTTTCAACTCCTCCAATCTCAAATTGAAATGTTTTTTTTGTTCCATCCCTATCACAAACCCCCCCCCCCCCCCCCTCCAAAAAAAAATTTAATAAAATTAAATTAAAAAATTACTTTTGATTTTTTTTTTACTTCATCCCTACCTCAGAGCGCCCCACCCACCCCAAAAAGAAATTTAAAAATTATTTTATTAAAAAATTAAATTATTTGAAAGTTAGGTTTGCAGTCATGTATGATGGGGTTCTGTTTCGAAAGTCAGAGTAGAGTTCAAATTTAAAAGTTAAATTTTGGGTCAGAAGTTGAGTTGGGTCGCATTAGGTGTTGAGGTCAGGTCTTGAATTGGAGTTGATTTTTCATGTTCTAAACTATTTTTCTAAAAAATATTTTCTACTCTATAATAAAAAATAAAAGATATTTTCTAAAAAAAAATATTTCCATTCACTAACCAAATAATAGAAGAAAAGAAAAAGTTTTTGAGGAAAAATATTTTCCATGGTCATACCAAACACACTTATAGAAGGGCTAAATTGGAAAGATCAAAATGCAGTCCATGTAATAACGCTTTCTAGTGAATTCAAATTTATCATAAGAATAATTGAGTCACCAAATTACCAATAATATGATGGTGATTGAGTAAGATTTTTCAACGCACGCTTTTTATTACTCATAGTACACTCTTACAAAATTTAAATTCATCGATTTGATAGTTGTCCATAGTACACTCTTACAAAATTATTCTGATAATAATTTCTTATTTACCACTAATATCAATTGAATAAAAGAAATAATCTTTTCATACTTTTTATATATATATAAAAAAAAAATTAGATGTAAAAATAAAAATCTCTGATAAAAAATAAATTTGTAAAAATCTCCCAATATTAAACCTTCTCTTAATTAAATTAATATATCATGTCAATTTCATATGCTTTATTGGGGACCATGTGCTTCATTCTTTCCTTTTGTTTTTTTGTATTTTTCTTTTGGACCTGTTCTTTCTTATTCTTTTGGGGCATTTTTGTTTCTTCAAGCATGACTAGCAAACAGAGTATAGCTGGTCTAGGAATCCTTATAAGTATTAATCCAATGACAAGCACATTGGGTCAAAATAAATTTTTTTTTTAATATTGATGTTCGATTAAATTTGAATTCGTGCATTGCAAGATAACGTTCTCAACAAGATCTATTTCATGTTTTTTAGAAATAATTTTTCTACCTCACATAAAAAGAAATAGAGTTAAGATGTACAACTTTTCGTATGTTTTATTTTTCTTATTCAGGACTATGAAATTATACTAGATATATTATTTTGAGTGTTATGTAATTATTGAAATGAGTAACGTTTATCTTTACATTAAATATACACCAACTAAGCCTTCAACCAGCCACCTCCACCTCTAAAAGGGAGTTGTAATTGCCAACCTATCCTTCTTGTGATCCAACTGTCATTCACAAGTGCCAATTTCACTTCACAATACATTATTTATTTATTTATTCTTATTATTATTACCTTTTTAAAAAACTTTTCGGGTAGTTTTGTTTTGATAAGTTATTTCGAGATTATTATACTATTTAAAAAGGAATAATTTATTCCAATATTAATTATTAATTTCGAAATAAGTTATTTTGAGCTTGTCACTTATAAAATAAATTGACACTATAATTTAATTTCAAAACTATTAAGTTTTATCCGTTATACTAAACGACTCCTAAATTTGACTATATTATATTCGCTTAATAGCTTCAATAATTCATTCTAAAAGGTTATCATTCTTTACTAAGAAAAAATATAATGAAACTGTTGGGATATACTATTAACCATGTGTTTGAATAAAATATTATTTATTGGATAATTACGTATTTATTTATTCAATAAAGTGTTACATTAAATAGATCAATTTGTCATATATGTGTCTTCAACTTATATAGTATTTGATTTGATGTAGAAGATCAAATCGTTGGTTTTTATAAGTTAAAGTTATAATTCACAATCTAGATTGCACGAGATTATATATAATTTATCTTGATTATGAGAATGATATAGTTCTTAACTTCCTGTGCTAGTACATTTTATGTGTATTGAACGGGACCAAATAGAGATAGATGTTTTGGACTGACTGAATATACTAATATTCTTAATTTTGATATAATGATTATGATCTTATATTAATTATCATTTTGATTTATTAAAAGGTGAGATTCTGAGATGGATCAATATGTCTGGTAAATTGGATGATAATAATATATACTGGTAAAATAATTAGTTAGTTGATGAAATTCATGTCTCAATATAGAGATTGATGATACACCATTTTACGAGAAACTTATAAGTTTTCATGTGCAAACCCGACTGGTACATCTATGAATCTGACACATGAAATAAGTTAGGTATTGCTCTAAAGAAAATTAATCATTAAATTAAATTCGTCAGTAATTTAATTTATTGATTAATATCTGTAATCTTAACATGAGGAATTACATTAGTGTTTAGTGGAGAATTTTGAAATATAAATGAAGAAATGCAATTATGAATTTTTAGTGAAATAATTTGTAATTTATTATGATAAGAATAATTTAAATTAATTAGAATTATTTTCATATTAGGAAGACTAAATAATTAATCATGTGGTCCCTATAATGTTCATATTTAACTAGAACTCAGAATCCTATTTCTAAGAGGACACACACTAGTTTATTGTTTTTCAAAAAAAATAGTTTCATTCTTCGTTTTGGATTGAGAAAGATCTTCTATAAAGAGGAATTCTCTGAACCTAAAAAAAAAATAAAAAAAATTAATATTTTAAATAATACTTGCGTTCAACATTAATTTGGGATTATATATTAAATTTTTTTTGGCTAAGTACGTATTGGTCAACGGCACAAAAAAAGTCGGTCTTTTGCTTATCATCGAGTCTCCCGGGCATGTAAGTATTTCTCAGAGTATTTTTTGTTTCAGTACAGACAATTATTCTGTTATTATTTCAGCAACATAAAATAAAATTAAAAATTTGGAGAAATAAAATAAATGTATGTTGAGTTAGGTGTTAAATTAAATTAAATTAAATTTATAAAATAGAAGAAACGTATTCATTACCAAAATCCTGAAAATCTGAAAATCCGTTTTACCTCTTCTCCACCTCTCACTATTCACTTTGTACTCAACACAGATCCAAATCTCTTACTCCTTCAGCTCAAGCTAAACGGGTCGGGTCGAAATGTGGTTACTGTAACTAGATGAATTCCATTTGAGGTTCATGGCTACTCTTAATTTGACCTCACAGCCTCAGCATTACTCCTAAAACTTGAAAGGGTTTCTCGAATTTTTTAGTTTTTTGAGGTAATTCACTGCATCTTCGTAATGTTTCTTGAATTTTTATGTTTTTGTATTTGTTTAGCTCGATTTCTTTTTTGTTTTCTGCTAATTTTGGCGGCAGATCTGTTTGCTCCTTTGGTTCCAGTTTGATTGGCATTGTTAGATTGAACAGTCGATATTTAATTTTTTTTTTAATTTTAAATTACGATTCTTAAACGTTTGCTAATTCATTTTTTTTTGTAGCTTTTAAATTTGATTTTTTTTTCCGAAGATATAATTAGGAAATCTATGTCGAATTCAGGCAGAAAATTAGACCCATTATATTAAGCAGTGTCGGAGCTGGGATTTTCGGGAAGTTGATTGAAAATATAAAGAACCATCTAGTATATAGTTGAATTTGTATATAGTATGATTTTTGGCTCCACCCCTGGATTATGAAGTAGCAAGTCCATGTTCAGTTATGTATGTTTTCAGTCTTTACTGTTTGCTTCTTTGACAATGTGGAAATATAAAGAATTGAGAGGTTGAAAATGTTGTTGATCCTTCTAAACTGTATCATTGGATTATATTTGTTAAATGGAAACTTAGGATTCCCTATTACTGGGACCTCATATGACTTGGGGTTGTTCAATAGTCCCAACTAACCCAACTCTGTTTGACATAAAATATCACGAGGGTGAAAAACTTTTTGTTAAATGGGTTAGTCTAGTCCCAGGTTGACTTTAAGTTTCAGGAGTGGTTATATTCCTTCCCTTTGTTTAATAAATACTATTATGTTAGAATACTAAAGTGCTAGCTATTTGTATGTATTAGCTTGCTCTTCTACTTCAAGACTCTTTGTTCATGAAATTGAAAATAGAATATTTGTGAACCAACTTTTTTTTCTGTGTATGTTTCTTCTTCTACTATATTCTTCTCTGATCACACTAATACTTCTGTTTTGAGCTGTTTAATATTGTACATGGTTCAGTATCTCTTGGCATCTTTTTTTAATTTAGGTGTAATCATTTTTCCATCTGTAATGTTTTTGCCCACTTCCTTGTACAATAAGGGTTTCGTTACTTTTGGTTTCGAAAGTGATATGGCAAGTTTTCTGGTTTTACGTTCCCGTTTCTCTTTTGCATTTGTTTATTTCTTGATACCAGTGAATATGAGATTGAATAGCTTTTGAAGTAATTATATGTTGTTAGTATGGTGGATAAGATTTTATGGTGGATAAGATTTTTAACTAAGTCAGCAGAGCTTTCATCATATTATTTTATTTGACTGACTTTTTGTTCTTTTTATGGTTCCATGAGAACATGATTAGTTGTATTAATCTTCTTCTGCAGATGGTGAAAAATTAGTTAAATGTACAACAGTTAGTATTTGGCATTCATAAGGAATTATGTAAGTCTAGTTCATTGCTAAGTGCCTTTGGAACGTATGTGCAAACAGAAACATTAATTGGACACATATTAATTGTTATTTGGAATCCATAAAAAGTCATCCAGTTTTAGTTCATGAAAATTTAGTGCAGAATTGCATCTGTAGACTTATTTCTTGAGGATATTTTCATAACTTTGAGTCTTTGACTGCAGATGATTGCTATGTCAAAATGTCTTTTTTTTTATCCTCTCCTTCTCCCTTTGGTCTTTGTTTGGTTCTCAAGTTGTTTATCTACTGTATTATTCCAGGACAACCATAATATTGGCAGCATAGTGGCCTTCAATCAGTTGAAGGTTTCCTCATGAGAATCTACTACACCAATCAACTGCTACATTCTCTTTTCGTTGTAACAACTCTTCTTTCGCTGTGCCGTGGTGATCTAAACTCGGACAAACAAGCCCTTCTTGACTTTGCTGCAGCAGTCCCACATGGCCGGAAGATCAACTGGAATCCTGCCACTCCTCTCTGCTCCTCTTGGGTAGGCATTACTTGTAGTAATGATGGGGTCCATGTGGTGGCTGTACGACTTCCAGGAGTTGGACTCGTTGGTCCACTTCCAAAAAATACTTTCGGGAAGATGGATAGCTTAAGGATTATCAGCCTTCGATCCAATCGTCTCAATGGAAACCTTCCTTCTGCTATCGCTTCACTTCCTTCTCTCCGATTTCTCTTCTTACAGCAAAATAACTTATCTGGACCTATTCCTGCTTCTTTTTCAAATAAACTGAATGTTTTGGACCTATCTCATAATTTCTTCACTGGTAAGATTCCTGAAACAATTCAGAATTTGTCTCAGCTAACTGGTTTAAGCCTTCAGAATAACTTGCTTTCTGGACCCATACCCAATATTACTCTTCCAAGGTTAAGACATATAAATTTAAGCCACAACAATCTTAGTGGTTCTATTCCAGTATCCCTCCAAAAGTTTCCAAATTCCTCTTTTGTGGGGAATTCACTCTTGTGTGGACTACCCTTAAATCCTTGTTCACCTGTTCCACCGCCATCCCCTTCCCCATCCCCACCTGCACCTTCCCCAAACACTCAAGAAAAAAGCTCAAAAAAGAAACTTAAACTAGGAGTTATTCTTGCTATTGCTGCTGGAGGGGTTGTGCTGATCTTGCTACTAATTGTGATCATGGTTTTGTGCTGCCTGAAAAGGAGAAGGGGCGATGGCGTAGGTGTGCTGAAAGGGAAATCTTCGGTCGGAGGAAGGAGTGAAAAGCCGAGGGAAGAGTTTGGTAGTGGGGTGCAAGAACCTGACAAAAATAAGCTGGTTTTCTTTGAAGGCAGCTCTTATAATTTCGATCTCGAGGACCTATTGAGGGCCTCAGCTGAAGTGCTAGGAAAGGGGAGTTTTGGAACTGCTTATAAGGCTATTTTGGAGGAGTCATCTACAGTGGTGGTTAAAAGATTAAAAGAAGTCATTGTGGGGAAGAAGGACTTTGAACAGCAGATGGAAGTTATTGGTAGAGTTGGACAGCATCCAAATGTGGTTCCTTTACGTGCTTATTATTACTCCAAAGATGAAAAGCTACTGGTGTATGGTTATTTCTCAACGGGCAGCTTGTCAATGCTCTTGCATGGTAAGGCATCGTATGGTCTAATCATCATTTCCTATTTCTATTAGTGCTTGATGGAGTAACTTGATTCGCCCTTTGTCATTGAACGACTATTAGTAAGCTCCTAACACAATACAAAATGCACTCATGTAATGTCCTAAATATTATTGATCTCGTCGCCCTTTATTATTGCTGGCTTTCTTTTACCTACTACTGGTCCATGCAAGGTGTAGTTTATTGCTCGCACTATCTTGTTGTTTTTTCTAACTGGAAAGCTGTTAGTTCTGAAAAACTTCATGCACGATATATCTATTATCTATCCTGCAAGACTTCACGAGAAGTGAAATCATCCACATTCACTAACCTGCATAAACTTATCAATGTAAAGTATACTGTCAATGACGTTATGTATTGCTGATATTTCTTTCTTTCTTTTTTTTTTTTTGGTGATAAACTGTATTGCTGATATTTCTGTTCTCTAATCCCTATCAAACCCCACTATCATTTAGGAAACAGGACTCCTGGAAGAACTCCATTGGACTGGGAGTCGAGAGTTAAAATATCTCTTGCCGCAGCAAAGGGGATTGCCCACATCCATTCAATGGGTGGTCCAAAGTTTACTCATGGAAATATAAAGTCCTCAAATGTCCTACTCAAGCAAGATATGGAAGCTTGTATCTCAGATTTTGGTTTAGCCCCTATAATGAATTTCCCTGCAGCCCCACCTCGTTATCCAGGGTACCGGGCTCCTGAGGTGATAGACACCCGAAAGTATAGTCATAAATCAGATGTCTACAGCTTCGGTGTCTTACTACTCGAGATGCTTACTGGTAAGCAGCCAATTCAATCACCTGGTCGTGATGACATGGTTGACCTTCCTAGGTGGGTCCAATCAGTTGTCAGGGAGGAATGGACATCAGAGGTTTTTGACGTTGATTTGATGAGATTTCAAAACATTGAAGAAGAGATGGTACAGATGCTGCAAATTGCTATGGCATGTGTTGTAAAGGTCTCGGACATGCGACCCAACATGGAGGAGGTTGTAAGAATGATTGAAGAGGTCAGGCAATCTAACTCTGAAAACAGGCATTCTTCAGAAAGAGAATAGATCCTATGATTCAAAAGTGCATATATCCCTTGATTCCTTGGATTTCTGACTTACAATTAGTAAGTGTTGAGAAATTCATTTGATTCGATTACCCAGTGCAAACATATACATGTTTTCTTTCCCAAAATTTTCTGATTCAATCCTATTGACAAGTGTATCTAATCTTAAGTGTGGATTTGTTTTCCTTAGGAGATATAGTAGACAATTCATCTTCCTTTTTCTTTTGGTGTAAGAACTCTTGTCATTTGTTCTAGGTTTCAGTCTCTACTGCACTTATTTACAACTGATATGTCCAAACAATTTAATTTGGGTGTGTTTGGATTTTGGTATGAAATCATTTTTCTGGCAATTAAACACCAAGTAATTTGTCTAATTAAGGATTTATGCTGCCATGTGTTTTTATAGAATATGTTAAGACATTACTTTATTATTTCATGAGTTGGAGTTGAAGTTTGAGTTACATAGTTTAAACTTAAAGATACAAAGTCTTAAAATCTAAACTATGAATTCAAAGTTCAAATTATTGATGATTTCATGTATTTATTTTAGTCATCAAATTGGTCATTGCTATTATAATTGCCATTTATTTTTCTTTTTCCTTCTATTTCTCAATGTGGAATCACAACAATTGAATTTCAGGTCACAATATCTCTACGGTTGAAACTATAAAATCAAACTTCTATCACACTAAAGTTGATAATCATGGAGTTTGAATCGGAAATCTTATAGTGAAATTTTTTTTAAAAATAAACTGACATAATATACTAAAAAATTAAACTTCAGAACACATTTTCGTACTGTTTGAGGGTCTGTAATTCATGATTACATATTTAATAATTTACAAACACTGGCTAAAATTCAAACATTGGTCCTAAAAAGTGTCATTTCCACAAGCTATGTGCACATTTTGACTCCAGTAGACTATTCTAGAACGTTCTTCGGGACCCCACTCTAAAAAATGGCTACGAATAACATTGTATAACGTAAAGTAGGAATAATATTTAATTCGACTAATTTATTAATATTTTTAAAATTTAACGCAAATTATTAATTTTATTTTTAAATTAATGTAAAACACTCGTTCAAAAACAAAATTATTTATTCATGCTGAATTTAAAGTTATTTAATTAAGTAAAGTAAATATGTATATTTTTATAAATAAAATAAATATTTTAAAATTAAATTATCACTGCACTTGTTTCCTTTTTTGGAATTTACTGAAGAGGAAAATCTGTTACTGTTAGTATAAATTGAAGTTTGTAACAAAGGGACTATTGTTTACCTCTTCTTCCATAGGATTGGCTCAAAACCTAATCCGAGCTCTGGAAATCTCTGTTTCCGGTGAATTCTATCAACTTTCTTCTTTCTTCAGGTACTTCTCTGCATATTAATGTTAATTAAGAAGATCTAAGATTTTTCACGTGAACAATCCATTAGATCTCGTAATTTTTTCTGTTTAATTTTTGATAAGCTTCAGTTTTCTAATTATGTGACCTTAATTTGTGTGTGTAACTGTTTTCTACTTTACTTGGATTCGGAGATCTGTGGAATTTGATGAAAAAAAATGTACTTATAATTGGTTAGGGCTTGGATTTGAAGGCATACGGGCTGATTTATGGCGTCGAAGCGCATACTGAAGGAGCTTAAGGATCTGCAGAAGGATCCTCCCACATCATGCAGCGCTGGTATGTCGGCTCTACCTCCTATGTTGCTTTCCATTTCTCGTTGTTGAGCTTTTGTGCTAGTTTTCTTAGCTGAAGACCAATAATTTGGTCGTGAATGAATTTCTCATGTTTTCTGCGGTTTTCGGTTGGCTAACGCTGCTAAGTTTAGAACAAGTCTGATTTAGCAAACAGCTGAATCTATTTTCTGTTTCTGTACTAGCAGAGTTGCATGATTTAAATGCTTGTTTCTATAAAATTAGTGGCATTATCCGCCAGTGGTAGCTAGTTGTCCTAGAGCTGAGTTGGAGTAATGACATGCAAATCTCAGTAGTTGTGAACTAGGTGAATTGTTCCCATTTGCCTATGCTTTGGTGGACAAGGTCATAAGATACATGTACTAGTTGGAGGCAGCAGGTGTTGTTTGTTTACTGAAGGTGTCTGTTAGCAAGCTTGGACACTTAATTATTATGAAGAGAACATTAGTGGCATCATTAGTAGGTTGATCCGTTATGAGTTAACAGCAGCTGAATGCAGATTTGGTTATCTTTTTATTTATTTTTTGCTTTTACTTTTTTGTTATATGATAGTGGTGTCTGACCAACTCGTGCACAACCCTGGTTGTATTGCATCTTTATACTGGTTTCTCTTTCTCACTTCTGAGAGTTAACATTCAATATATGTCACTCTGAAGATTGTGAATATTACTTATAATTGTATGTCAAATTTGTGTATCGTTCTTTGTTGTACTTCTCTTAATGTATATTTTGTCTTTCGTTTGATGAGGAATTGCTATATTCTTTTAGATTTAAGATTGGTTTTAATTTGGTGAGTGTGATTATACATTTGTTAAAGTGGGTACTTTGATCATATGGCTGTTATGTCGATACTAAATTGCGTATTTCGTTAAATACAGGTCCAGTGGCTGAGGATATGTTCCATTGGCAAGCAACAATCATGGGGCCTACAGATAGCCCTTATGCAGGAGGTGTATTTTTGGTCTCAATTCATTTTCCTCCTGATTATCCTTTCAAGCCTCCAAAGGTAGGCCTATGCTCTAAGGCATCCTCGTCAGATCAGATCTGTGTCTGTTCCTTTACATTCTTTATTGTTATTGTTATAAGTTAGAGAGTGTCGTTTTGCATGAGCGAGAAGAAAACTAAGGTTAGGCTGGTTTAGTTTAAGGCTGGTCATGTGACACTATGTGGAGGAATCAGAGAGAGCACTAGCATTTGAAATGCTGATATTTTGTTTGTCAGCAGATGGTTTTCTGGTTTACAAGCCGCAGAGATAAGTCCCATGGACATACATGGAGGAATACACTCAAATTGACTAATAGCTCCATGTCCCTTAGGAAAATTTCAGGAAGCCTTGGATACACTCAAAATTGGCAAACAGCTTCACTCCCTTTGCAAAATTTCAGGAAGCCTTGGATACTAGTTACTACTGCCTGTAACTTCCTTATGATCTTTTCCACTACTTGAGATGAGATTTGAAGCTTTTTGTTGAGAATTTTATCTTATAACATTTGAAGCTTTTAGTTGAAAAGATTATCTTTTCTCTGCTCTCTTATGTTCTGGTGCTAGAGTGAGCTGGTACTTCAGGGTGCTGTTCAAGATTATAGATCATCATGGTCATAACAATTTTGCCCATTTTGTTTTGTCGTGCTCATAAGTATGCTAGTTTTTTACCCCACAGAGTCCGTGCAACATAATGTAGAAGATGGCTGGCATTTGTGTGCTGCTAGATTAGGTTTACCTTCGTGGTGTTTCTGTTGGTTCTAAGGATATTGTTTGTTTCAGGCACTGTTTGAAATTTGCAGGATGAGTTCTTCTCTGCCAATCCTTAGAATGTGTTTGATTAATAGTTGCTGAATGGGTTGTGGTGATCAGACAAGGTTGATCCTCTTATTGTTTATTTGTTTCAGGTTGCATTTAGAACTAAGGTTTTCCACCCTAACATCAATAGCAATGGGAGTATATGTTTGGATATCCTTAAAGAGCAATGGAGTCCGGCTTTGACCATATCTAAGGTTTGTATTTTGGTTGTTTGTGCCCCATGAAATGTTGCTATTTTTTTTCTGGTCTCAGATTTCTCTACAAAGGTGAGTCCTAGCCAGAGACTAGATTTAACAAAATGAAGATGATGCCAGTGGTGCGTGATATGATTTGGTGGAGAGTGGTCGACTTTTATTATGTATTGTTGTCCAGCCTTGTTGAGTCTTGATCTCTTCTTTCCTTATAATTAAGGACTTCAAGCCATTGGAATCATGGCTTACAGTAGGCCAAATAATCCGACTTGGGAGAGTATTTAGTAGAATAAGCTTCATGTCGATATAAATGAATGTGAGAGCTGTGATTGGCAAGTTATACTGTGGCTTTACTAATGTAGCATGCTCTGGAAATAGGGTGGTTTAGACTGGTATGTTTATATTTGAAGAGTGAATGTGAGTGAGAATGCTAATCCGCCCGCGGGGGGGGGGGGGGGGGGGGAAGATTCAAAGAAGAAAGAACAACCCCTAACCATTCT
>JBCEWC010014514.1:0-14322 GCA_038996855.1 Solanum aculeatissimum
AGGGAGTTTTGGGATCTACTTGGCAAGTAGTCCGTTCCGAGTGGTAGCTCGCTTGGTCCTACTTTGAGTCGGTTGAGATCAAATCCTCGAAATTTTAATATTGATAGGTTGCATTTCATGCATCATGGCATAAGCATCTTGTTATATATCTTCCATTGGCTAAGTGCATTCTTTTCGAACCAAGTGTCCCCTTGTCATATTGTTGTTATACTTCCATGTCATATGCATTGCATGCCCGCATACTTAGTGCGTTATTGTGCTAACCCATACTTTGTTTACATATTCTAATCATGTAGGTGCAGGTGTTGCGTACTATCTACCTACCGATGAGCTTTGATCTTGAAGCTATCTGTTAGTGGTGAGCCCTTCTTCCGAGGGAAATAGTCGTCTTTCCTCTAGCCATTTGTAGTTTACTACTATTTTAGTTTGACTTTTGAGGGTGATCCCGGACTTGTCGTGGCCCCTGTCACTCCATTAGAGGCACATGTTAGACCTTTGACACTCTTGTTATGTTATGTGTTGACTAGTTAACTTTGACTTTGTATTTATATATCGTATGAATGACTTAAGTTTGGTATTTGATCATGTTTTAAATGTTGAGTTTATTATTAAGAATTTTGAACCTATTGAATTATGTGCTATGCTTCCGCGTTCTTTGAGCCAATGATGAGTTTTGATGCTATGATGGCTTGATCGAGAGCCTTCGGGTTCTCCTTCGCCATGTCATATCTAGACCCCCTAATCGAGTCGTGACAGAAGGTTCATGTAATTGTTGTTGCATCCTTTGGAGTGAAACTTCTTCTTTGAGGAAATTAATTTAGGCTTCCTTAGATTCTAGTGCAGACAAGATTCTTCTGATAGGAGGTTTATCAAAATGAAGGAAGATATTACCACACTCGATTTCAATTCCTTGAGTTGTGGCCGTGAAGGGAAGGATTTCTTCGATAAAAAAGGTACCTAAGATGACTGGGTTTGTAATATCTTTTACCAGCATGAAGGCAATAGAATTGGATAAAGTGGAGTCTCCTATGGAAGTTTATAATTGAACATCAGAGAGTTTATACTGGATCCCTAACATACTGCCATTAGCAGCTCGAAGGGCTTCTTTGGTTTTTTCTAAGAATTTAGTAGGGATAAGACCTTCTTGGATAGAATTGAGATCTGCACCAATACAGGGCTATGATATCAAGAATAAAAGATTTGTTAACAACCAAGGTTATTCTTGTGTGCCAACTTCGAATTGAAACTCGTGATATATAATTGAGGAAACTTTCCCGCTGAGTGTCTTGGCTAGTCGGCTAAGGTGTCTCAGGAAAAGGGGTATTGGCATTGTTGGAAAATTATTGGAGGGAAGCACAATCATGAGCATCAGAAATGGAAGCAAATTGTTGGAGGACAATACGATCTACCTCTTGTCTAGTCTTGATTTCTTTAATTTCTTCTTTAAGGAGGATTATTTCTAACTGGAGATCCTGGATGGTAACATGCTTGGATTATTTGGAGGGGAATCTTTTAGAATATCATAAATGTTGTAGGTATTTGTTATTTGAGAATGAGAAACAATGTGGGAGGATGACGTTGAGGGCTTATCTAAAACGTTTTTGAATTGGTCTAAGTAATGACTTTTTTTATCAAGGTCTTGTAGCCCATTGATAATTTCAAGGAGGAGATATTGCTCTTTTGAGAGAACATTGACCTCAGGCTCATCATTGCCATGTTCAAACTCAAAAGATTCTACATCATCATTTTCAATCTGATTGAATGTTTGTTCAAGTTCATCTCCCGCATCATCTGAATGGTCACTGTCATCTAACAGTAGGTGTTCTATTTGGTTAAGAACAAAATTATCAAGATTAAGAGCCTTAATCTTCTTAAAAGGCTTGCAGTATTTGGCAATATGACCGGATTTGTTACACCTATAGCATTTGCCATTGTTAGGAGTAGGGGGAGTAAGCTTTTTGGAGTTGTTGTTATGTTTTGGCAGGGGAGATTTTGTCTTCCTAGAAACATGAGGTTTGGAGGTGATAGCCTCTTTTTCAAGAGTAGGTCTTCTATGGGTCTTTTTACTGCAGGGGGGTAGGCCAAATTGTTCACAGAAGGTTCCTAGGTCTCGAGGGGTTTGAGCCCTATCCTTGGCTAGTTGCCTCAAAATCTTATCTTGCCGACAGACCTTAAGGGCAACTTGTTGTATCAAGATTTTGAGCTGGCCATAGGTGATTATTTTGTAAGGGATGATATCTCCAGAATATTGGTTTTGGAGTTCTTCTTTGACCAAATCTCTAAGGGATTTTGGGAGGCCATCTAGAAACCTTTGCTTCCAATATGGAAGGTTTCCGTCAGGATTTTCGTAAATTCTTGTGAGGAAAGAATCCTTATACCATCTAAAGTCAGACAAAGTTTTGCACTTAAAATTGTTTAATATCTCAGAGGAATTTCTCTAAAGATACCAGGACTTCCTATAAAAGTTTTGATGATGGTAAAAACCAATTTATTTGTTGAGTCAGGAATGGTCTACCCGTCTCTAAGGATCGGATTTCCTAATGTGTCAACTCGGACTCTTTGGAAAATATTTTGCTTGTCCTAGGCACTAAGATGGGTATCCCACCACCCTTTAAGTTTGTCAGTGAACCCTGCAACTAGGACATTGGTAGTAAGTTGGTCGGTACAACTATAGGTGGTCCTGTAAGCAGTGGCTACCATAGTCATCTGTTGAAGCTTTGAAAGAATGTTGTACTCGGAGCAACCATCTATGTTCCACTCATAGATATTGTTGGCATTGTAGTTATTTTTCATGACTTTAGATTTTTCTTCTAAGTCGACATCAAGATGGGTAGCCCTAGGGTAGTACAACTTTTGAGGTCTTTGCCAATTGGAATGTTCAGCTCTAATATGAGCTACCACAAGAGGAACTTCTTCTTCAGAGTCTTGATCTGAAAGAACTTCTTGCAGGACTGTAACCACTTTCGAGGATGTTTCTTTGACAGGGGTATCAGGGGCTAAGGATTGTTCTATTTCTTAAATTCGACGTTGAAGATAAAAAAGAAGAGGAAAAACATTAGTTGCTTTGTGAAATTGGAGTTCCTTAACAACCGATCTAGGAATTTTGTAGGGTTTGAATAGAGGGATTGAGGATGTAGAGGCCTCAGAAGGCTTGAAGGAAGTAGGTGGTGCAGATAAGGATGGTCTTGACACTAGGAATTCTCCAAGGGCATGTAAATACTTATTAGTATAGTTCTTTTGTTCAAGAATGTTTTTGATATTTTTTCCGCTGATGTTTTCAGTTTCAGCCCTCTTTTTGAAAGGTTCTGCCACTATAGAGCTATCAGCAAAAGACATTGTAAATCTTTGTGATGGAGGAAGCTCAGAAGTTATTTCTCCTCCATTAAGGGTTTTCCAAACTTTTGAAACATTTACTGGTTTTGAAAAAGGGTAATCTAAATGATGGTAATCTGCATAAGCTTCGAACCATTCAAAGAAATAAATTTATTTGTGGACAGAATTTAAAAAGTCATAATAAATTTCTTGAAGATCTTTACTTTCTTTGCTTTGGAAATTATTGAAAAAATAAGTTCTTTTGAAAATGTTTTTGGATGAGCAGAACTCTTTTCTAAGTCTCTCCTTATCAATTTGAAAATCTTGTGTCAGAACCATTATTTTTGCACCTAGAGATGAGTAGCTAGGGGATTTTGGTTGGTCATCATTATCATTGAATCCAGAGGTTTCCATAGAGTAGCTTCTTTGAGGGATTTTACAATCAAAATCAACGGTTTAAATATTTGTGGGAAATGAAGAAATAGAATGTCGTGTTGTTTGAGAAGGGGTAGATGGGGATGTGGAGACTCCTTGGCTAAGAGATCTTTGAAAAGATATTGAGACGGTTCCACTAGGAAATTGTTGGATCTGGGAGATGGTGGTGTTACCTGGCTTTTTAGCCTGGGTTGCATCTTGCAACAACCAGTTCTGAGGTAAGAAAACCTGATTCCAAGAGATAGGCTTAGGTATAGACAGATGAGATCGCTGAAGATCCGTCTTGAAAAGTATAGTTTCTACTTTGTAGCTACTTCTCAAAGCACCAGTATTGAAGGTTGAACTCATGGCCTTATATTGAACCCTGTAAATTATTGCTACGAGTAGAGATTCGGTTTTGGTGTTGTAATTAGAGGTCTTGACGTTCAGAGTCAAAGAATCTAAGATATTCATATCTTTGAGGGATACAGTAAAATTTGGGAAACAGTCAAAATAGATTGGAACACTACAAAGACTGGTTTCTACCATTCCTAAGAGAGAGTCATTGAAATCTAAAGACCTTGAGTCCCTAATACAAAGAAGAAGAGAGGTATCCAGACATTCTCTAGAAAGGGGCTTAGCTGCAATATGGACTAACTTGTTATTGTACGGTACTGTCAAATCTGTTCTTTAAACATAAATCAACTTATACAAATTGCTAATTTATAATAGAAGATCTTTATGCAGATGGTACTAGTGAAGATAATTGTATTTTCATCTGTATTTTTCTATAGACTTGGGGTTAAGAAGCTTGATATCCTCATGATCTGACTCAAGAGGGTTGGTTTGTTCAATGGTGGAAAGGTGGTAATCACTTGTTAATGGCCATCTAGAAGACTTATAGATGATAGACTGGGATGTTTTTGCATCTTTCAGTCATCAATGGACTACTGCAAATCAGAGAAGCTAATCTCTTCCTTGAGCTTGGAATTAGGTGAAATGGAGGAAGATGAGGCTGAGGTAGAGAGAGTTTTAGAGGAGGAAGAAAAGGAACTAAAGAAAGACATGATGAGATCTACAAAAAAGAATTAGTTAGGCAAACAATAATGACTTTAATGCTTCCTATCCTTGGATCAAGAAACCATTAGGTTCCATAAAGAAAATTATTCAAGTTCTTAACTCAATATTATACGGAAGAGTTAGATCTGATAGTTAAATTAATGAACTTAATTTTATACATAAAGGCTAGACCTTTTTCGTATTAAGAAGTTCCATAATTAGATGATCTAAGTATTAGAGATAACCATATGTAAGTCCACTAAGTCCTTGATGGAAATACGGTCGATGCTTAGGGATATGTCCTACAATGTAGATCTAAGCAGATCACAGTACCATCTGCATAAATATTTTCTTATTATAAAATGAATCTTACCATTTTGTATAAGTTAATTCATGTTTAAAGAATAAATCTGACAGTGTCGTATAGTAACAAGTTAAAAACAAGAATAATAATCCTTACTTCCCCCCATAACTCTGATACCAAGTACCCAAGGGAGTAAGCTTTTTGGAGTTGTTGTTATATTTTGACGAGGAAGATTTTGTCTTCCTAGAAACATGAGGTTTTGAGGTGAGAGTCTCTTTTTTAGGAGCAGATCTTCTATGGGTCTTTTTGCTAGAGGGCGGCAGGCCGAATTGTTCGCAGAAGGTTCCTAGGTCTTGATGGGTTTGGGCTCTATCCTTGGCTAGTTGTCTCAAAATCTTATCTTTTCGGCAGACCTTAAGGGCAACTTGTTGTATCAAGCTTTTGAACTGGTCATAGGTGATTTGTTCGTAAGGGATGATATCTCTAGAATATTGGTTTTGGAGTTCTTCTTTGACCAAATCTCTAAGGGATTTTTGGAGGTCATCTAGAAAATTTTCCTTCCAATATGGAAAATTTTCTAAGGAGGTTACTATAATACTCCCAACTTAAAAAATAAATTTAGTATATATTTACTATATTGGAAGGAAAATTTTATAAGAGTTGTGACTTTTTGGAGTTCTTCTTTGACCAAATCTCTAAGGGACTTTTCCAACAATTGTAACTTTTTCTAAGAGTTGTGACTTTTTTCGAAGGGTTGTAACTTTTCTAAGGAGGTTACTATAATACTCCCAACTTAAAAAATAAATTTAGTATATATTTTATATTTATTTTATTATATTATATTATATTAAAAATGGATAAATTTTCACATGGAAGGATTGTGACTCTTTCAAAAGGTTGTGACTTTTTCAAGGAGTTGTGACTTTTTTGAAAATGTGTGACTTTTTCGAAGAGTTGTGACTTTTTTGAAAATGTGTGACTTTTTCGAAGGGTTGTGGTTTTTCCAAAGGGTTGTGAATTTTTCAAAAATTTGTGACTTTTTCGAAGAGTTGTAGCTTTTTCGAATGGTTGTGAATTTTCCAAAGAGTTGTGACTTTTTTGAGGGGTTGTGACTTTGCTGAAGGGTTGTGACTTTTCTGAAGAGATTAATTGAAGGATTGTAACTTTTTCAAAAGGTTGTGATATTTTCAAGGAGTTGTGATTTTTTTGAAAAGTTGTGACTTTTTTGAAAAGTTATGAATTGTGACTTTTTCAAGGAGTTGTGATTTTTTCGAAAAGTTAAATTTTTTTGAAATTTTAAGAGTTATGTCTCTTTTGAAGAGCTATGAATTTTTCAAAAGGTTATGGCTTCTTTGAAGGGTTGTGGATCTTTTGAAGGATTGTGATTTTTCTGAATGATTGTCATTTTTTTGAATGGTTGTGACAGCCAAAAGTACCGTCCAATCAGAAATGAAGTCATTTGAGTTTTTTTAACTTCTGTTGGATTATTTAATTGATTTTTAAAATATAAAATTATTTAAATAAAATAAAAAAGAATTACGTGAGAGTGTCACATAAAATTTTCTTATATATATATATATACACGATGTATATGGTAGAATCTGAATTAAATTGGTCCATTAGATTAAAATTAAAGGACTAAGACTAGAGATAGAGAAGCACAATCCTTGTGTTTGCCTACGTGGCACACATGGACTGGCTTATTTGAAGGAACTTGGATTGCCAAGTTTTTCTTAATTAATCATATTTAAATTATGATCAAATTATTTATTAAATAGCCATAGTTGAAATAATTATTTTGTAAGATTAATTATCTTGACATAATTTGGTCATTCTTAAAATAAAATTAGTATGAGTTAGTAATAAAATTAATTAATTAAGCTCTCTATTTTAAATAATATATGAAAAATAATTATTTTTAAATGGCAAAATTATTATTTAATCAAAAATTGATTTAACACTTTAAAACGATATTCATTTTCTATAAGCTTCTCAAAAATGATAAAAACAAATAGTAAACATTCATATGTATGCATTTTTTTATATATAAATTTTTTACAAGAAATAATATCTATAAAACAATCGATCAAACAAAAATATAAAGTTTATCAATAATAATAATAATAAAATAACAACAATAATAATGTAATAATAATAGTAATAGTAGTAGTAAAATATTTCATATTTCATAAAAAATTTATCATCCCTTAAAAAAGAACTTTTTTTTTAAAGTTTAACTAATTAAATGCAGGGAGCCAAGACTATTAGAGAACAAAAACTGAATAAAATTTAAAAAGTGATTACTTTGTAGGATTAAGTTATTTGACAGGATTAAGTTATTTGACAAAATTAATCATTCTAAAATAAAATTAGTATGGATTAGTAATAAAATTAATTAATTGAGCTTCATTATTTTGAATATATGAAAATATTTATTCATAACAACGAGGAATTGTATTCAATCAAAAATTGATTCAACACCTAAAGTGATATTTTTTTGACATAAAATTCTCAAAAATGCTAAAACAAGTAAAAAATAATTTATTTTTCAAAAAAGTATCTAACTTTTGTAAGAAGTAATATTCATAAAATTATTTGTCGAACAAAAATAACAAAAATTACCAAAACGCTAGTAAAGATAATAATAGTAACAATATTTATAATAATAATAATAATAATAACATTAATAAAAAAAAATTCATGAAAGTTTTTTATTATCTCTTTTTTTTAAAGAAACTTCTTCTTCTTTTTTAAGGAAACTTAACTAATTAAATATGGAGAGCCAAAATTGGGTGCCAACATCAGCAAGTGAAGGTGGAACATCAAAGGCCCAGTGGTTTGGCTCAAGATATTAAGATCCCTACTTGGAAGTGAGAAGATGTGAATATGAATTTTGTACTTCATTTGCCTCGTAACCAAAAGCAATTTGATTCTATATGGCTGATTGTCGATCGAATAACCAAATCGGCTCATTTTCTACCGATTAAGACAACTTTCAACGTCGAAGACTATGCAAAGTTGTATATTCGAGAATTGGTTAGGTTGCATGGGGTGCCTACGTCTATTATATCAGATCGTGATACTCAATTTACTTCTCATTTTTGGAGATCTTTCCAAGGAGTGATTGGCAGTAAAGCAAAGTTGAGTATTGCTTTTCATCCTCAATTCAAAGGGTAAGACAAAAGGATTATCCAAACTTTGGAGGACATGTTGAGGGCTTGTGTGTTAGAATTCAAAGAAAATTTTGATGACCATCTATCACTTATTGAGTTTGCCTACAACAATTATTTTCTTACTAGTATTGGTATGGTACCGTTTGAAGCTTTGCATGGGAGAAGGTGTAGATCTCAGTGGGATGGTTTGAATTGGGTGAGATGGCACTGATAGGCCCAGATTTGTGGTAGAGGCCATGGAAAAAGTGAAGCTGATTAGGGAAAGATTAAAAATGGCTCAAAGTCGCCAAAGTCATATTCAGATGTTAGGAAGAGGGACCTTGAATTTTTTGTTAGTAATTGGGTGTATGTGAAGGTTTCACCTATGAAGGGTGTAATGCCTTTTGGTAAGAAGGGCAAGTTAAGTCCCTGATATGTAGGTACTTATGAGATTGTTGAGCGGATTGGTAATATGGCTTATAGATTGGATTTTCCCTTTGATATGATTTCCATTCACTCGATTTTCCATGTGTCAATGTTAAGGAAATTGATTGGTGATCCTAGTTTGATTGTACCTTTGGAAGGTGTTGAGTTTTAAGAGAATTTGACTTATGAAGAGGTTCCAGTTGAAATTTTGGATAGGCAAGTGAAATGGCTTCGCAATAAGGATGTGACATCAGTTAAAGTGCTTTGGAGGAATCAACATGTGGAGAGTGCTACTTGGGAGGTAGAATCGGACATGATGACACAATACTCCTATCTTTTTCAATCTACTCAAGCCTAAGGTATTAGGTTCTTCCAACTCTAAGTGCCAAATTATTTCACTCTTATGTTCTATTACATGATATCCATACATGTGCATGCAAATGATTTAAAGGATATTTTGACATGAGTTTTAATGATTTTATGATTTTTCAAGTAATGAGTTATACATTTTGGTGTGTATATGATTTTATGATTGTATGTGGTGTGTTTTGGATTAAGTTGGAGTTCAAGACCAAGTGTCCCTCCACTGAGCCCTTCAAGGCTCATGGTGCTCACCACTGGCCATGAAAGTGGCTCTTGGGAGGTTCCCTTGGCTTGAAAGACACTTGGTGGCTAAGGACCCATCATGGACCCTTGTATGGGGCGCATACCTTACCACGAGTCATGTTGGGGTCTCATGATGCCCTGCCCCTTGGAATGTTCTAAGTATCAAATCAACATCTCATAACTTGGATCTTTATATGGGAGCTTGTATGAACCGTGAAGCATTTTATGGATCGTGTCGCCTTCAACGAGAACACCATCGACCTAACCTTTTTAAGTGTCAGAAGGGACACTTCCCATGGGCCCTTGTATGGTCCGTGGACCTTTGCACGAGCCGTGGTGTTCTTGTACGGGACCCCTGGGCAGTTTTTAGTGCCTGATTCATTAATGTATTTCTTGTAATTTTGGTTATTTTTAAGGGTCGTATGTGACTTCCTAACCTATCCTCAACCCTTGAAAAGACCTACATTCCTCCATCCTTATTCAATTTCATTCATTATACTTAGAACTCTAGAATTCAAATCCAAAATACCCTCTCTACAAGTCTTGTGATTGGAGATTCAAGTAAGGATCTCAAGGAGGTTTCAATTCAAGGCTATTCCATCTAAATACTTCTAGATTTCTCAAGATATGTGGGATTTATTCATGATCTCTTTCAATTATGAAGACCCTAAAAGCTTCTTACTATTTAATTTATGAATTTCAAGCTTACTTTGAATGTGAATCTTTTAAATTAGTGTTGATTTGATTAAATTATATGCTTTAAAAGGCATTTTGAATTACTTTCGCACCTTCTGACTACTAAACAACATAACAATATGTTGATGAAAAATCATAAGAGCCGACCCATTGGTTCTATGTCACTCCCTGAAGTCAATCAAGCAAATTATAATAAGCGAGAAAGGGGTTATGGGCCCAGTCGTGGTCGAAGAATAAATTATAGTCATGATGGTTGTCTTGCACCAAGAAATGATAAGCAGTATAAAAAGAAGGGTAAAAAGCAGAAAACTGTGTCAAAGAATAATTTATAAAGTATATGCCATAAATAGGGAGGAATGGGGCACTGTTCACGTACCTACCGATCATCTAAACGTCTGGTTCAGCTCTATCAAACATCCTTAAAAAAGAGCGATAATAATCCAGAAACAAACTTTATCTCTGGAAATAATGTTGAGCCCATACATAATACATGTAATAGTGCAAAAGCAAATTTTCTGTTTGAAGATAATATTGAGCCCATGCATTTGGATGTATCTGATATTTTTATCTCCCAGAAGAAAACATGATCAGTGATGACCCTTATGTAATCTAGATAACTTTCTTTTTGTTTGCTTATGTTTGTTGACATATTAATATTCCTCTAGTTTTTGTACATAAATAAAGTATGTAATGCTTTTGTTTAATAGTAATGTTTACTTTATTTTATTTTTGAAGAAAATATGGATAGTAATTGATAGTGGAACAACTCACTCCAAAATAATAGTAATGCCTCAAATTTTGTTTGGGTCAATGATCAATCGTGAGGATATTTGTGTAATTGATAGTGGAACAACTCACTCCATTTTCAAAGACGAGAAATATGTTTCATACTTGCTTAGAAAAAAACCAAATGTCACTATAATCTCTAGTAATTTAAAATTAATTGAATGCTCCGGAAGAGCTACTAAATTTCTGCCTAAGGGTATGAAGCTTGTTATAGAAGATGCACTTTTCTAAATCTCCATGAAACTTATTATGTTTCAAAGATATTCGCCAAAATGGATATCATGTCGAGACACTAAATGAAATGAATATCGAATATCTTTGTATAACCAAGAGTGTCTCAGGTTGAAAATATATTTTGGAGAAATTACCAACCTTATCTTCTGGCCTATATTATGCAGAAATAAGTACAATTGAAACACATTCAATCATAAACCAAAAGTTTAACGATTTAATACTTATGTGTTATAGCATGACCGAATAGTCCATCCTGGATCAATAATGATGAGACGAGTTCTTGAAAATTCAACTGGGAATCCATTAAAGAACCTAAGGATTCAGACTAATGATAAATTTTCATGTGCAGCTTTCTATCAAGGCAAATTAATTGCAAGACCATCACCCCTAAAGGTTAATGTTGAATCTCCTAGTTTTCTAGAATGTATACACGGGGATATATGTGGACCTATTCATCCAACTAGTGGATCATTTAGATATTTCATGGACCTAATAGATGTATCCTCAAGATAGTCTCATGTGTACCTCTTATCATCTCGCAACTTGGTGTTTGTGAAGTTTTTCACACAAATAATAAGGTTAAGGGCACAATTCTCAGATTATCCTATTAAGGCCATTCCCCTCGATAATGTTGGAGAATTTATATCCCAAACTTTTGATGATTATTGTCTATCAATTGGGATAATAATTGAGCATTTTGTTACCCATATTCATACTCAAAATGGCCTTGTAGAGTCATCTATCAAGCGCCTAAAATTGATAGTTCATCACAATTAGTATTTGGTCATAAGCCTAATATTTCTCATCTACGAATCTTTAGTTGTGTAGTATACGTGCCTGTAGCAGCACCGCAACATACCAAAATGATCCCTCAACGCCGGTTGGGGATATATGTTGGGTTTGATCCCCCGTCTATGGTGTCGCTCAAGTCACACCTCCTTTTTGAGGTAAAGTGATCATTAAGTAAATAACCTAATCGAGGTTAGGATCGTTCCCACAAGTAATATGGTCGAGTCCAAAATCAATTCAATGCACCTTGAGAATGGTTGACCTACTTATCTCCTAAGAAAAAGGGGTTTGAAAATAAGAATTTAAATTAAACTAAATGAATGTAAGTAATGAATGATCAGTAGAAGAGCTAACTAAGATGAAGTGTTCCCCATGAATCCCTAACTTGGTAATATCGGACACATGCAACTCTTTTCTGGTGTGTAGGTGTAGGGCAGTAAGTTAGGTTTACCTAAGCCTTTGATCCAATAAATAGGAAACTTTCACCCTAGAACTTGATCCTTCTCCGTGGTGTGACACTACTAACCCTTACGTTAATCACAGTACAACCTCCCCTTAGTCTGATTAGGTTGATTAGACAAGAAAAAGCTCAATCGCCTCCTATTAATTACCTCTTTTCCTATTCGTCTCTTCCTTGATCCGGCAAGTGATACTAGGCAAGTTCTAACATTGGACACCTTTAAAATTCAATTAATGTGAAGATAATAATTAATATGCCCTAACACGCCTTTCAAGAATTACACATTAATCGATTTTACCTTGTTAGTTCATTATGGTTCTCACAACCCTAGTTGTGGATTTAACTATACATTATCGGTGTAAACACATATATTATGATATAGAAGAATATAATTAAGCACTTACACAGATGAAATTGAAATCACAAAATCCAAATCTTCAATTAGAATCACGAGTTTGAATCAAGAACACACAATGTATGATAAATCCTAAGTGTATTAACTAAAGCAAGGTTCAAACTTTGTCCTATTTGAAAACTTAATGAAAAGTAACCTAAAAATGTATTAATAATAAGAAAAATACAAAACTACAACAAACTAGGAAAACTGTGTCGGCAATCTTCAAGGGACCTATTTACGGTTCGTAAACCATTTCATAGCCTGTAGACTAGGGTTTCGTGGATTATAGCAGTTTTCAAGAGTTAGCTTCAATGAAACCATTTCACAGCTCGTGTAAGATTCTACGTCCCATGGGAGGTCTCGTCTAATGACTTTTCAGCACCTCTCCTTTTTTTGATCCTTAGGGTATGACCATCACTCTACGGCTCATGTAACATTGTATAGCTCATGGATCCTCCTCGTAGAGTTGACTTCAACTTTTCACCCCTCACTGGAACTTTATATGAAACTCTCTCTACGACTCATGAACTACACCATAATCCGTAGAGGGTTCCATGGAATACCAAAAACCAGCAACTTCAACATATTTCTCTCAAAACTTTGCCAACACTGTAATCATGCAAAACAAACACAAAAAACACAATCAAACCTACTAATATCGCATTCAGAACACATAAAATTCTAAGTTTCAAGCATCAAATGTGTTGCATTTTGGCAGCACATCAACACCCTCAACTTAAAATTATTACTTATCCTCAAGAGACGGACTCAATCTATATAAGTAGTATAGCAGCATACAGACTCAAACCCAATGGCATAGACTTAATAAAAATCCAACACAGACACCCATACCATATTTCAACCTCATATCATATAGCCTTCCAGTAAACAAACACAGATTATGGAATGATTCAAAGATTTTCAAACTTTATAATGGTTGGTAAAGGTTAGTGTTAAACTGGTCGTGGTTGAATTTTGGTAGCCATAGGTTGTATCTAAGTAGCCGGATTCAAAACGGATCATTTGGTGAGGTTGTAATGCCGGTTGGGCAGTGAACTTTGAAAGATAATTACTTTTGGTACGGGTTGAACTGTATGGGATGCTATATATTAAATCGAAGCTCTTTGAGTCATGTTCATAATGCAACTAGTTTCACTCAATTCAGAGTTCGTATGGGAAGGTTATAACTAAAACAGTGACACTGCTCGTAATTGGAAGGACACAGGAAAGAGGTTCTGAAAATTTCCTAAGGGCTGGACCACGGATTGTTTGGTGGTCCACGGTCCATGTGGGTGCTTGTGAGTTCCTGGTGGCTAGGGTCCAAGCCATAGACCAAGTGTGGTCCCACGGACTACCTCACGGTCCGTGTGACCCTTCACGACCCGTGAGGGGTCTCGTGAAGTGAGGCAGAATGTTGGCCAAGGTTCGGGGCTGGACTCCGGATCAAGTGATGTTTCACGGATCAGTACCGGTCCGTGAGACCCCCCGTGAAGTGATCCAGAAAGTCTCCCGAGAGTTCGAGTAGAAGTCAAGGCCAAGTGTAGCCTCACGGCCAGGTACACGACCCGTGGGCATGTTGATGGGCATTGTAACTCTTCTGTGTGATATTGTTTCAGTGAATTAGTCCATTTCATTAATGGTTAATTCATAATTTAATTAGATCCTATGCCCCTTTTAGGCTTTCTAA
>JBCEWC010014515.1:0-14321 GCA_038996855.1 Solanum aculeatissimum
TGACAGTTTATCACGATTGGTATATTGAACTTGCTATTGGAACCTTTGAATCTACTAGTCTATTTATTTTGCTTCCGGATTCTTTGAGTAAAGGGGTTAGTTTGGTACTATGATGGCTTGATCGAGGGCCTTCGGGTTCTCCTTCTCCATGTCACATCTAGACCCCCTAACCGGGTCGTGACATTCTGATACGATATAATTGGATCAGGTATCATGTTTCGACACAGTTTAATTAGATCAGGTGTCACCTTTTAAAACAATATAATTGGATTGAGTGTCACATTTCGACACAAATATTATGGAATTGGGTGTCATATTCCGACACGATATAATTAGATTGGGTGTCACGTCCTGACATGGTATTATGGGATCAGGTACCATGTCCCGGCACGATAATATTAAAGTAAAACATATTGAAGTGATTTAATATACTCAAGCTCAAATAATCTATCTCCCAAAAAGAGTGTGGTGTAGAGGTCCGAGTTCTCATGTTTTTTCTTTATATTGTCGTTTGATTACATATCTGTTTTATAATGTTATCACTTGTACTTGTTTCTTGCCACCTGTTAAATAAAGTAGTTGATTTCCTAATATTACGTTATGTATATTGATTTCTATTTGGAGTCAGGCGATGATACCTACTCAGTACACTGGCTCGTACTGACTCCTACTTGTAATTTTCTTTGTTTTTCTTTGTTGGAGTGCAACAAGTGTTCCATTGATTTCAGCTCGTCCTCAGCTCTAGTCAGTCGTCGATATATGAAATTTTAGGATGATTTAACTTTCTAGCTCTTGTTGGATTCTATCGGTTATGACATGATTTCCTTAGTTTTTGACATAAACTAATTTATTTATCTATTTTTGTGTTGCTACTCTTAGACTTAGTATTTGAGATTAGATGTCCTTGATATGATGACTTTCAGGTTTTGGAAAAATGCTGTGTAATAGACTTAGTGATTTTGTTATTTTTATTTATAGATTTGAGATTTTGTATTATCATTGTACTTTATAAGTTGAACTGCTAATATAAGTTGGGATTTGTACTGTTGGTTCGCCCACCTAGGGGGTAAGTGTGGGTGTCACTCACAACCCATTTTGGATTGTGACATGCTCTAATAGGGAAAAGAAAATATGATTTTGTTACAGGAGCATGTACCAAGGGTTTATACAAAGATGATTTACATGAGCAGTGGGAATCATGTAATGCAGTTGTATTGTCGTGGTTGGTGAACACATTCAGTGAAGAGCTTCTTAGTGGAGTTGTATATTCTACAAGTGCCTTTGTAGTTTGAGCAGATTTGAAGGAAATATTTGATAAGGTAAATCAAATGCGTATTTATCAATTACACTGAAAAATAACCACACTTTCGTAAGGTACTGATTCCATCTCTCACTACTTTACTAAACTAAAAACATTGTAGAGTGAATATAATGTTGTCATACCATCACCTTGTTGTACCTTCCCGAAATCAAAGGAATATGCAGGTCATTTGTATCAAATGAAGCTAATTCAATTTTTGAGTGGCTTGAATGAGTCTTACGATTAGACATGAAGACAAATTTTGCTGAAGGGAGTAACTCTACCTGTAAATCAAACATATTCCATGATTATAGAGGATGAGATACAACATTCATCATATAGGGCTACTGTAGTTGATAAATCAGATCAAATTGCAATAAATGTGAATAGAAATCAAGGAAGAGAGCATTAAAAAGGAAGGAAATGTGAATTTTGTCATTTTACGGGTCATACCAAGAAAAATTACTACAAATTGATTGGTTATCTAATGGATTGGAAGTTGAGGAAAAAGTCTGGTCATGAAAATGGTAATTTTAGAGGCACAACAGACCATTTAACTATGGTAATAATGCAGGACATGGATATGGTAATCATGTAATGCAAGTCAAGGTGGATTTGGAGGACAAGTTACTACAAATAACATCTCTGGTGGACCTGATCACACTCAACTGGCATCAACTAGTCATGAAGCCAACAATGCTCTGTTTGCAAAAGGGCAGACATTTACTGAAGAATATGAACAAATTCTAAGCATGTTGAATAAGGATGTGAAGGAGACTAAACAAGTCAACATGTAAGGTATCACTACTTGCCTAACGTCCCATGTTTTTACGCAGGACTGGATAGTAGATTCAGGTGCTTCTCACCATGTAACATCAAATATATACCAGCTGAAAAGTATTCATGACTTGACTAAATCATAGAAAGATCAAGTGTATTTACCTACAGGAGCTAAGGTGGAAATCACACACATTGGTGAAGCTTACATATTTGAGAATGAAACTATACAGAATGTCTTGTTTGTACCAAACTTCAAGTTCAACTTGTTGTCAGTCTCAAAGATCACAAAGGAATTTTCCTATTTTGTATCTTTTTATCCTGATTTTTATGTATTTCAGGACCTATTCAGTGGAAGGATGAAGGGGATTGGTAAGGAGGATGGTGGATTGTACATATTTAGAAGTGAGTTTGGAATAAAGAAGTTGAAGGTGGACAACAATAATTTAAGAAGGATGGTTGAAAATGCAGTAACACCGGGCATCCTTCCTCTCAAGTATTAAGGCATCTAGGCTTTCTGAAAAGTAGTGGTGATAGTGAGACACTAAATAAATGTCCTGTTTGCCCATTATCCAAGAAAAGTAGACTCTCATTTCCTGTTAGTAACTCTAGAGCACTTAAGGTGTTTGATATTGGTCACATGGACCTTTGGGGGCCATACAGAACTCCTACTCTAGATAAGAAATGTTATTTTCTAACAATTGTGGATGACTGTACTAGATTTGTATGAGTCTATCTGTTGTAATTGAAGTCTAAAACTATTGTTGCTATTAAGAGTTTTCTGTCAATGATCAAGAATCAATTTGGTTCTCATAGGTTATGAGGTCAGACAATGGCACAATATCTTTTAATCACCAATGCACTGAATTGTTCCAGCATTTAGGTATATTGCATCAGAGTAGTTGCCCTTACACACCATAGTAGAATGGTATAGTAGAAAGGAATCATAGACATATTCTTAATATTGCAAGAGCCATCAGGTTTCAAGCTCAAATACCAATAAGATTTTGGGGATATTGTATTGAAGCTGCAATCTACTTTATGAATAGATTGCCTTCATTAGTCATTGACTACAAGAGTCCCTATGAGTTATTATTTTCAAAAAGGCCTATGTTGTCACACTTAAGAGTCATTGGTTATTTTTTCCATGCCTCAACTTTGCCAAAGGGGGACAAATTTTCAGTAAGAGCTATTCTTGCTATATTATTGGGTTATTCAGAGATGCAAAAGGGTTACACATTACTAGATATTTAATCCAACAAGATTTTTGTGAGTAGAGATGTGATCTTCCAAGAAGAAGTTTTTCCTTTTATTAATGCCAAGCCTGGCATTCAACCTTTCTTTTCTTCCTTGTTTGGTTCTTCTTTAGAGGTGATTCATGAGATATGTCACTCAAATGAGATATATTATGAGGTTCGTACTGACCATATATCTCACAATCTAATACTAACATCACAACCAAAAACTTCACCATCCATTGAGAATGAAGATGCTGATTTAATATCTGATAGTACAGTGCCACTAGTAGAGGTTAGGGAATCTGTAGTGCCATTGCCAGTAGTTGAAGAGAGCCCTCTCAGAATGACTACTAGAACCATCAAACAACTTGCCTGGATAAAAGACTTTACTACTATTGGAAAGAAGCAGAGTACAAGATACCCTCTAGCCAACTATCTCTCTTATGACAATGTTTCCCCTACCTATCACAACTATCTAACCAAAATTGATAATTTTGTGGAGCCTAGATCTTTCAAGGAAGAAGCTAAAGATGCAAAATGGATTGAAGCCATGCAGTTGGAAATCCAAGCTCTTGAGGATAATAAAACATAGGTAGTAGTTGATCTACCATAAGGTAAGCATACAGTTGGATCTAAGTGGGTATACAAGATTAAATATCAAGAAAATGGTGAAGTGGAGAGGTATAAAGCAAGGTTAGTAGCCAAAAGTTATAGTCTGCAAAAGGGTTTAGATTATCATGATACGTTTTCACATGTTGCTAAGATGGTAGTAGTAAGAAGTGTTATTGCTCTGGCTGTGACTAAGTGTTGGAATTTATTTCAAATAGATATCTATAATGTATTCCTTCAAGGAGATTTGGATGAGGACGTGTATATGGAAATGCCTGAAGGTTTTAAGCAACCAGTAGAGATCAAAGTCTGCAAATTGCTCAAGTCACTGTATGGCTTGAAACAAGCTTTCAGGAAATGGAACATAAAGCTTACTTCTGCTTTATTGACTGCTGATTTCACCCAAAGTGTACATGATTACTCCTTGTTCACTTTGAAGAAAGATAAAAATATAGTAATTGTGTTGGTCTATGTTGACGACCTTCTCATTACTGGTAGTAATGACCAATTGATTAATGCAGCTAAGGAAGCTCTATATCAACAATTCAAGCTCAAAGATTTAGGCCAGCTCAAGTACTTCTTGGGCATTGAAGTTTTGAGGTTTAGTGAAGGAGTTATCTTGAATCAGAGGAAATATATTATAGAACTCATCCATGATGCAGGTCTTAGTGGTGCAAAGCCTGTCTCTACTCTTTTGAAGTCTAATTTGAAGTCGGTATCAATAGAGTATGATACATTTGCTGGTTTGACTGGTGATATTGTATTACATGATGTTACTTCCTATCAGAAATGGATTGGTAAGTTGTTGTATGTTATCATTACTCGACCAAATATTAGTTATGTTGTACAAACTCTCAATCAATTCATGCAAACTTCTAAGAAGTCACATTTGCAAGCAGCTACTAGAGTGGTCAGATATTTAAAGGGAAAAATTGGTCAAGGTATTTGGTTGAAGGCCACACCTGCAACCACGTTGACTTGTTGGTGTGACTCGTACTGGGCTGCTTTCCCCAACACCAGAAGATCCATCACATAGTATGTGGTCAAGTTTGGCGAATCCCTAATCTCATGGAAATGTAACAAATAACAGACTATTTCTAGAAGCTCACTGAAGCTGAGTATAGGAGCGTGGCATCTGCAACAGTTGAAGTAACTTGGTTTCTAGGTTTGTTTATTGAGTTGGGAGTTCCTATTAAAATGCCTATCATCATCTTGAGTGATAACAAATCTGCCATTCAATTAGCAGCCAATCCAGTCTTCCATGAGAGAATCAAACATATAGAGATAGATTGTCATTTCATTAGAGACAAGATCAAAGCTGGGTTGATTGAGGTTGTTTATGTGCATACTCAATGACAAGTTGCTGATTTCCTAACTAAGGGTTTGGGGCAAGCCCAACACTTGCATCTCTTAAGCAAGCTTGGTGTGCTTAACATTCTGCACCCTTCAACTTGAGGGGGTGCGTTAACATACTCACAAGTTATTGTTTCATTAGTTACTATTTTACTATTCCATTACTTACTCTGTTAGTTGATGAAGTTAGTTAGATATAGCTAACTAGTCAATTGAGAATGAAGGATGAGCTGTCAAGAAACTTCTAGAATCTAGTTAGATATTTTACTCCTCAAGCTATAAAAGCTAATGTGCAGGGCCTCATTGTAACATGTTTTTAGATTGCAGTTACCAATACAAATTCTCTCTTTACTTTTCTTTATTCTTCTCTAAGGTTCATCAATGGAGTTTTGAGTACGTGATCTGAAATTTCACCAGGAGGAGATGGATTGGTGGGTTATTGGTGAATTTGCACTTTTCATTATTCATTTGGTGGGTAGCTGTTGGTGGTACAACAAATATACTGACCATTATTGGACTAGTTATGTCGATGGACTGATCGCTAAAGGGTTGCAAGTTATTATTTGTGCAATATGCATTGGTCTCATCGGTTGGATCCAGTGGTTGGATGATATTAAGATTCTTAAAAGTCATAAATCCTAGAGAGAAAATGTCTATAATGTCTATATAATGCTCCCCATTTCATAGATTTTCTAATTAACTATTTCAATTTTTTTTATTGTATAAAAAACCCACAATAAAGACTTGCAAGATGTTGCAATAACCACAAGCATTAACCCAAGCCTCTTCTCCAAATTAAGCTTTTTTTTCTTTGGTGGTGAGATTAAATGGACTTAAGATGGTCTTGGTGATGATTTTAATATGTTTTTCTAAAACTTTATTCTTAGAAGGAGTATGGCTGAGAGCTCTTTGAAAAGGTGAAGAAGGTAATGATGAAGGTGGGGATGATGATAAAGGCAGAGGTTGGTCGGGGGTGAAAAAATCCGCTAATGTATTCACCAATATTTTCCCCAAATCAAGCTTTCAAAAAAAAATTAAGGTTGAAAAAATGGATGAAGAAGAACGAAAGAAAATTAAAAGAGATTTAAAAAAAAAAAAGATTAACTAGTAAAATATATATGTCAAGCGCATATGTTTCACCACAAGACACATGATTAGTTATGATGTTTTAAGGGAGTTATATATTTTTAAAAGTTTAGAAGAGTAATAAGATCTTTGTGAAATATAGATGTGTAGTTGAAACTCCATTGAAATTTCAAATTGCTAAAAAGAAAGCCTGAAATTAATGTCTGAACACCTCCTTTGGTCTCATGAGTAGGGGTAGACATGGTAAAGTATAAACAATTTTGATTTTAAAAATACTATATTATTATTATATCAAATTAATTCAATATGATTAAATATTTTACAATTAATTTTAGTATCTTGCTGTATGATAAATTGTCAATCATAGTTTATTCAATTTTGAATTTTGAATTTTCAAAAAAATATCTCAATTATATCATATTAACACCTTACACATTTTGCTATAATCTTTTCTTGAAACTTATGATTTTAATGGGATAGTTTTAAATATATATAATACACTAATTAATTTAAAACAAATATAGTCATGATTTATTTACATAAAAAAATAACTAAAAATTATAGAAAATATATAGTGACTATGTAATATAGCTTGCCAAAAGTCATAGAAAATATACATTGACTATACAATATAGATTACTTATACAAGAACTATACATTGAATATACATTATGATGCATTCAAAAACTGAATATAGCTTGACTATATATGAAATATGCGTTGACTATACATGTCTCTATATAATGAATGCCCCCTTTTAAATAATTACTTCAAAAGAATGACTATCTACTTTAATTATCCTTTTTAGATATGTAATAATATTTGTGTGGCTATTTTAAAGTTTACAGCATGTCATAACATTTGTCTCGATACATATACATACAACTAAGATTGATCAGGTATTAGTGAAAATCAGCATCAAGTACTGGAGTAAAATATAAAAATAATGATTGTTCTGGGAGTATTGATATTTCACATAGTGCAAAAAATTGTGAAAAGTGCAAAAAAATTGAGAAAATATGCAAGAAAGTAAGTATAGTAAATAAGCAAGTTATGAAACAAATCAAACAAGAATTTATAGGCATAATGGATAAATTTCAAACATCAAAGAAACAAGAAAATATATTTGTGTTAGTGCAGCGAAAGATATATATCCTTCCACTCTTAATCTAAGAGACTCAGTTCAAATTCAAGAAATAGAAAATTTTCTAATAAAACACTCCCACTTTTACGCTATATTGAATTAGGCCTGATTTGCTTGCACTTAATTTTCATGCACGAGTCTATATCCTGGACGTTGTTGGCACCTAAAAATCATTTCTGGTCCCAAGCAAATCACTTGATCTGGTTAACTTACTCAGCGGGAGAATCAAATAATAAGAATAGACTAGAGTTTTATTCACAAAGATTCCACGACTAGAATCTTAATTCAAATAAAATAATCCAAGCTATTTAGAAAGCAAACTGAAAACACTGTCTTACTAATGTATGAAGCCTCTAAAAGTTTGACTCTAGAATAGGTATCGATACAGACCTACAACTATCCCAAACTAAAGCAAACAAAAATGGAAATGAAGTAAACTCATAAAGTTCCTCTGACTGCAAAGAGGTCTCACCACAACTGAATAGGAAGCTAGATCTTCAACGGTACGTACACCTGTTGAAGATCTCTATCACCTGCATCTGTGTCATGAAAAGATGCAAGTCGAAACACCATTAGTACATGGAATATATGAGTATGCAAAATGACCAAAAAGAAACTTATAATGGATAGTTATCTGTAAAATTTAACTAAAGAATAACTCAATAACAAAAGTAATGCTCTGTAATTAAATTACATGTTTTAATGCATTAATGAATGTAACTCATATTATGAAAATAAGATACTTTAAACTTGAGAGAGTTTCTCTAATCGACAACCATCACTATAAGCTTCGTGATGATACAACATCTTACCCATATTGTCTAAACAATCATAAGAGTGAGGGAAGAAGTTAACTTATAAATTTATTTAATAGGCCTTCTTAGAGGCAAGAGAGGAGTCGTACTAATTGGTACAATCCTATCCTACATTGGCTACGTTGTATATAGGATTGAAGTTATTATTACTCTTACCAGTCGGTGCTCAATACTACTTCTAAAATATATTTTATTATGCTCATGCTCAAATATGTGAACTTACTCAAGTTTCTCACTTAGTCTCTTTGAAACTCCGTTCATCTTAATCTTTCTCATCTTATTCTATCTCCTTAAAGATTAGAATCTCAATTTCATAGATGCATAAAATATAAGTAATATTTCTCAACTAAATTTCAAAATAGGTGTTATAATTAGTTTTCATAATTTAAGAAAAGTGTGTGATGCACGTATTAGCACTAGACCCTATGCTTGAACTTTGAGGAGTAGTGTGAAAGAGGAGATAGCATTGAGATAGTGATAGTCTTAGTTGGAGATTTGCTCTAAGGGGCTTTCTATGGTGTATGCTCGATATTAAGATGTTGACTTGCAAGGAATGTGATGCTATGAGTATGGTATAGGTTCCCCTTAGGTGGGAATAGAGAATTGAGAATGAAATAATTTATAAGAAGAGGCATAAGATGTGTACTCATGATAGTGTAAAGTAGTGTGAAGCTCTAAGGTATGATTGCTACAAGAATCTAGACAGTAATTTTAAGTTGTCAATTTGGAGTAGGATGATGTAAACATTCCTTGTAATCTCGAGTAGTTAAGTAGATTGGGGCTTATGGATAGATGATGATAAGCTTTTCATTGTGGTCTAAGTTTTATACAATTAAATTTATGGGAGCACCGAAGTTGAGTATTAGCAGGCAAAAGAAGAGGTTAGATTGTAAGAGTTGTGAAAATCAGTCATGTACGCTAATAAGAGCAGCAAAGTATAAAAAGATTCTCATAGATACATGAGGAAGCTAAGAATGGTATCTTTGAAGAAAGTTTTAATAGCGATTTTATATATATTGAGTACAGTATAACAGAAGAGTCTAAGATGTTCTATGGATAGTGATTCTCCGACCGTGTGGAGACATGTACTTATAGCTTAGTAAAGAGAATTAATTCGCAGACTTAAAGAGATGACCCTTGTGCTAAGGGGGAGATGATGAGGTGATGAACTAAAGTAGATCTTGAGTTTTTGATAGTGATGGGCTAATCAAGATGAGACATCAATTTTTTTCCATCTCATTTATTCTTTATACTTCAGTTGAGGTGATACTCTAGTCATATCTTGTATATGAATGCCATGCCAATGGCCTAGTCCCATGCACCACACGTTGATTTCCGTTTATGTTGAGTTTCGAGGATGAGAAGCGATGACTTTATTCAACAATTGTAATCTTACCTCATAGATCCAAAAGTTTCTAGCCTGATGTTGAATGAGATGTGACTTGAATGTTACACTATGTACAGTCCTATGAACTCACAATGAGTCTTAAAGATGAGGGAGATCGTACTTCATTATGAATATTCTCAGATAAGATTTCTTGATTGAATCATGCTAATGATCTTTCCTTCCAAGCCCTTTCACTGATCCTTCTTTCCAGTCTTGATAAAGATATTGATGATATTAGAGGAGTGATAGTATACGAGAGAGAATGAGTTTCTTGATTCTGATAATGATGAAGTGTTGGTTCCATTTAAGGTTATAGACGTGGAGGAGTTAGAAAGATCTTGATATGTGTGATCGATAGGCTAGAGAACATTAGTACCTCTCATGATAAGAGTTCATGCGATTGTTGGCGTAGATATGCTATGATAGTCTTGGAGATTCTCCAATGATGTTGACCTTAAGACAACCATGAAGTGGTTAGAGTGATAGGCTTGAATGTGTGATTGTCATCATGGGAGTGTATGAAAGTGGTGAGAACGAGCAGTATTCTCTAAGTGAAGGTTACTATGGAAATATGAAACCTAGATTTTAAGGGGTTAGATTGGTATAAGTATGATCATCTCAGGACTAGCACCTTAGGGCTTAGAGTTAGACTTGAATGGAATAAGAGGATATGGTTAGACATAGACTTGAATATGAGCTATACACTTAAATTGATGTAGTGTAGTGTAAAAAAAAAAGGGAGCGTAGTTGAGATGAGGTGCTAAGCCTGAGAGTATCCGTAGAGTCTTATATATCACGATGGTCCCATTCTCGATTAGAGTTGATGACTGATGTGATGCTGAAATGCAACACTTTTGATGCTTAAAACTTAGAATTTTTATCTGTTCTTGTAGCGATGTTAGTAGGTTTGATTATTCTTTATATTTGTTTTGCAAGATTCCAATATTGGCATAGTTTTTAGGCGAAGTGTGCTGAAGCTATAAATTTGATAATCCACAGAACCCTTTACGGGTCGTGAAATAGTTCACAAACCATGGATAGAGTCTCATAGCAATTTCCAGTGAGGGGTGAATTTCTTAGTTAAGTTCTATGAAGGAATCAGACTAGTCATAGATTAGTCCACGAGTCGTAGAGTGTGATCGTGCTCTGAAGATCGGAAAGTGCAGAAGTTATGAAAGGTCATTAGATAAGACACCCCATGGATCGTAGAATCTACACGACCCATGGAAAGGTCTCATAGAAATAGTCTCCACAATTCAGTTGCATTCCACAAAACCCCGATATACGAGTCATAGATTGATGCACGAGTCGTGAACCTGCTCGTAGAGTGTGCCGACATAATTTTTCTATTCCATTTTGATTTTGTATTTTACACATTATAAATATGTTTTTAGGTTATTTTTTTTAAGTTTTAAGAAGTCACAAAGTCTGAAAGAGGTTTTAGAGAGTACACTTAGGATTTATCACATTTTGAGTGAAAAAATATTATTGTGTGTTCTTAATTCAACCTTGTGATTCTAATTGAAGAGTTGGATTTTATATTGTTAGATTCATCTGTGTAAGTGTTTAATTATGTTACTCTACTTCATAATTTCTGCATTTATACTGATCACGCATAGCTAAATCTACAACTAAGATTGTGGGAACCATGAGGAACTAACAAGATAAAATCAGATATTGTTTAAATCTTGAAAGGTCTTTTAGGTTGTGTTAATTAATCCTCTTCACTTTAATTGCTTTTTAACGGAGGCCTACGTTAGAAATCACCTAGTGTTACTTACCGGATCATGGAAGTAATGAATAGGAAAAGAGGTAATTAATAGGATTCGATTGAGATGTTCTCATCTAATCAACCAAATTAGATCAAGGAAAAGTTGTACTAGAATAAAAAGTAAGGGTTAGTAATGTCACATCACGGAGATGGATCAAGTTTTATGATGAAATTTATCTATTCACTAAATCAAATGTTTAGGCAAACCTATCTTATTGTCTTATACCTAAACACCGAAAAATATTATATTTATACGATAATACCAAGTTAGGGATTTATGGGGAATACATTACCCTAGTTAGCTCTTCTATTGATTTCTTATTACCTGCATTAGTTTAGTTTAGTTAATTTTACTTTACAAAAATCCCTGGGAGATAAGTAGGTTAATCATCTCGACTTGCATTGAATTAATTCTTGAGTCTACCATATTCTCAGAGGTATCGACCCTAACTTCGATTAGGTTATTTACTTGAAAACGACCGCTTTACCTAAAAAAGGAGGTGTGGCTTGAACGACATCAATGACTTTCTTCTTCAGTTCAAATAACTGATTGTCGAGATGTTTGGGTGATTCAAATTTATTGAGTTTCGATGTTTCATTCGTGCCTGATAGTTGAGTGTTTAAGTAAGGATTGTTTCTACTCTTGATCTGAATTGATTTGTCTATTTCGAGTTTGATTTGTGATTGTCTAGATTAGTTGATAGGTATGATGGTGATTGGTTGATTATTATTCGTTGATATGATAGAGTCTTGATTGTTCAACTCGTGCTATGGGTTCGGTCTTGTTACCCATCATTCGAGGACAAATGATCTCAAGGGGGAGATAATATAATATTTGATAAAATTACCAAAATATCCCTAGATGAGAGAACACTTCATAACACATCTTCCCAATATTTTTGGCAAATCTGAGGCTAGAAATAAAATCAACACAAAATATTATGTAGAAAAATGGTCTTGATTGATTTTTAGAGTAACTGGATCAAAAGATATTCGTGGATAAAATGTAATGCTAGAAAAGTGCGCAACAAGTGCATGTCACGGACTGGTCGCGGACTTGCACTTAAAAGTTGGTCCCATTATTTCTACAGAATTAGAAAATCGATCGAAAAATAATTTACATAAAATTACATGTAAAACGCATTTGACAAATGCGATTAATGTCTTTTTTGTGGAAAATAGTTTCTGAACGTTTTTAAAGTTTTCTGTCAAAAAATGAACTAAAGTTTGACATGTACGCATAACGTACTTTCCCCATTACAATACTTGACAATCAATATTAAAAGCAAGGGCATTCTAGTCCTTTCTCCACTCATCCTAGACTAAAACCTCGTTTTGAAGTCGTTTTCAACCTTATATTAATTCCTATGCATGAATTTTCAATCATTTATGCCAATTCATCTTAAGAACTAGGGGTAAGGAGAAAAGAGAAGGCTAGGGTTCAAGAAAATTGAGGTCAATTGTTTTTGCAAATTCGATTATTCTTCGATTCCCAGGTATGTAAGGCTAACCTTAAGCATAAAATTATTCTTCCATGTGCCGCTTGATTGTGATTGAGTGATAAATGAAACAATTGAGTCCTTATACATGTTTTCTTGCAAAATTATACATATCCTATGTATTTTTGCATGTTGATGATCATCACAAACTTGATTTATTGAATGAAGGCTTTTACATGAATTATTTCACAAACCTTACATACTACTTCATAAAAGAATGCATGAATGAACCTAGGGATTGAGCCTAAGAACTTGACAACTTGATTGGGATTGTGATTGTAATTATGATTTGAGCATGATGATAGATTGATATAATTTGATGGTCCCAAGAGTCTCCATAATTGAACTCTAAAGATTGGTCTAATTGATAGTCCTCCTATGTGATTGTCAAATTCATTCTTGAAAGGTCGATAGGATTGATTGGTCAAATTGTTGAAAGATATGATTGAAAACTAATTTGATTTGATGGATTGATATGAGCTCTTATGAGTCTCACTGATCGGATTGATTGGGTTTGATTGTTTATGAGCATTGAGTCTTGGGAGGAGTATAAAGTATCGAATTGAGCGAGAGTAAATCTAGATCGACTCTTTAACTACGTTGCCAAGCATAGGTGAGGATAGAATCGCTAATTTGGATGTTTCCTCTTGAGCTGATCAATCCTTGAAATAATAGAGGATTTGTTCGATTGTCTGGATTCATGATGGATTTGAGTTGTTCTTACCCTGACAAGGTATGGACGGTTATGGAAACATCAACGAGATTGTTGTACAATCACTGACTCATAAGTGATTGTTGTTGGATAAGAGAAACTCCCATAAAAATTCTATATTGATACTACTCTGAGTTGATTTGATTGGATTGGACTGTATTGGTATTGACGAGTCATTGTCTACTCTTTATTCTTGCTTTAGATAGACATTTGACATTCTTGATTGAGTTCTTTATCTCTTAATGTGAGTTATCTAAATTGATAGTATTCTACCTATATTTGTTTCATTCAGTCATTTTACATACTCGTACATATTTATGATATAGAGACAAGTGTTATGGATCATTAACGGGAGCATCATTAAGGATCTATTCACATTTAGCTGATTAGTGAGACCTCCTTGCTTTTGGAGGATTTCCATATTACTATCATCTAGATAATAGAGTTTAGATTTTCTTTTATTTGATTTGAGGTATCCATAAATCTGTCATTGACACCATTTAGATAGTAGAGTTAGAGGCTTCATAGACTAGATAGTGAGGAGTTGATGTTGAGATCTTTATCTCTTGACTGACTTTTTTTATAAAACTATTTTTATGTCAAAAGTTAGATTTTGATTGTTGTCCTATG
>JBCEWC010014516.1:0-14321 GCA_038996855.1 Solanum aculeatissimum
TTAGAATCTTAAGAGAGTGTATAGGAGAGTTTGAATGGATGAATGAGGGTTTGGGGAATGTTTTAGGGGTTTAGGAGCCCTTAGGGGACCAAAAAGGGGCTTATGGGAATGTTAAATCACAAAAGTACAATTAATAAAATGTAACTTCCCGAAACTAAGCAATGTCAAATGGCAGCTACAGTGAAATTTACTGGTCAACGGGCTGTTTGGTCCACCATCTCACCACACTTAGACAAATCTTCAGCGCGATATCTCGCAGGACTTTCTGTAACACTTTATGAACCACTTCACGGGCCATCTAAGGTGTGACTGGTCGTTTGAGGTCCCATCAACCCATAATTAGCCTCCCAAAATCAGCCTTGGCTTGGCCTAGGCACTGTCAAACTTAACGGGATAGTGGACGGCCCGTTCAACCTCAAACGAGCCGTCCAAGGCTTCATTGGTTTAGACTTGGCTTAGGGGTGATTCCAGGACACCCCTAGCTCACTGGAAAACTTGAAGACACCCTAGATGAGGTGTGCAAAGTTTCACAGCTTGTGACCCTGTCCTTGACCACTCTTCTGAGCCTATCTCCAATGGCTTCCGAGTTTGAGACAGTCTCACTATTTTTGCCATATCCCTCTTATACAACTCTAAATTGAGTGAAACCAATTGTGTTTCAAAGATAACGCAAAGAGCTTCAATTGTATATGTATTATCTCACATGCTTCATCTCACATCAAAAGTTATGACTATTTGAAGTTCACTGCCGAAACTGTCTCTCTAGGACACTAACTAGCCCAATTTACAATCGGCCACTTAAACTCAACCTGTGGCTACCAAAAATCAACCATGACTTGTAATACATTATATAATGCCAATCATAAGGATATTTAAAAAAAAATCGGGTTGTTACACTATGTGATCACAAGCCTTAACATATCATATCATAACAAGAGGGTCATGCCATTCACAAGAGATTCATCATAACCATTATTAAATGAATATGCCATGAATGTGAAATTAAATGCATGGGTGATGGTTGATTTAACTTTAAATAACAATTCAATAGGTAATTCAATATAATTCATGATAAAATCCCAATTCAAAACATAATACAATTTACCCATGCATATAAAACCATTAAAGAGACATGCACATTGATCCTTCAACAATTTCCAAGAATTTCATAAAATTCAAACATAAATCATCATTAAATAACCTAATTTCTACAACTTACAACTCAATGCAATGAAATATATCAAGAATTAAAGAACCCATAATTTAAGGAAGATTAAATTCATAAATTAAAGAGGAGGGTTTTTTTGGGTCTTCATGGATGAAAGGAAATCCATGAATCAAACCCACATACCTAGAAATTAGTCAAGAAATTGAAGGGTTTCACAACAAAGATGATCTTCCCCAAATTTCTTCAAGCTTTCATCAATGGAGGTCAAGGGAATTAGGAGAATTTTAACATGAGTTGAAGTGTGTTAGAATGGATGAAAGAGGGTTAGGGGTTTGATTTTTGGGGTTTAGGGGACCTTAGAAAGCCTAAAAGGGGCATAGTATCTAATTAAATTACTAATTAACCATTAATGAAACGGACTAATTCACTGAAACAGTGCCACACGGAAGGGCTACAGTAGCCATAGGTACAGGGGTCGTGTACTTGCCCGGGGGGCCTTTCTAGATAATTTCACGGGGGGCTTCATGGACCGTGTACTGGTCCATGGAGCATACCTTGGTCTGGAGTCCAGCCCTATACCTTTTCCAACATTCTGCCCCACCTCACTGGACCCCTCATGGGCCGTGAAGTGTCACACGGACCATGGGGTGGTCCGTGGGACCATACTTGGTCCATGGCTTGGACCTCAACCCCTAGGAACTCACTGGATCATCCCACTTGCACTCACATTGACCGTGGACCACCAAACGGTCCGTGGTCCGCCCCTTAGCCCAATTCCAGAACTTTGTTTCCAGCGTCCTTCCAATTACGACCAGTCTTACTATTTTGGCCATAACATTTTCACACGAACTCCGAATTGAGTAAACCCAGTTGTGTTGTCAAGATAACTCAAAGAGATTCAATTTTATATACAGCAGCCTACACAGTTCAACTCGTACTAAATGGTATGATCCTTCAAAGTTAACTACCCAACCGGCCTTACAACCTCAACAAATTATCCGTTTTGAATCCGACCACCTAAATACAGCCCATGGCTACCAAAATTCAACCACGATCAATTTAAAACTAAACTGTACAAATAATTACAATATTTGAAATTTTTTGAATTGTTACATCATCTCCCCCTTGGGAACATTCGTCCTCGAATGAGCAAAACTTCGGCTTGAGGACAACAATCAAATAAGAGACATTTTCATCAAACTTATAACGAATCATGCATAATTTCAAAAGTATTCCAAAACTCATGTCAAAATATCATTTAAATCATTTTCGTGCTCATGTATGCTTGCAATGTCATGAAACCTAAGAATTTAAAGAATTAGGACAATACAAGGATAGAACCTAGTACCTTAGGCTTGAGTAGATTAGAGGAGATGGGGATATCACTCCATCATGTCAAACTCCGATTCCCACGTTGCACTCTTCACGTCTTGGTTTCTCCAAAGGACCTTGTCCAAGGCTACATCCTTGTTACCGAGCCGCTTCACTTGCATATCCTAAATTTCAATTGGTACCTCTTTATAGGTCAAATTCTCCTCAACCGTCACACCCTACAAAGGTGTGATTGATTTAGGATCACCAACCAAATTCCTCAACATGGACACATGGAATACCGGATGAATGGAGCTCATGAACAAAGGCAATTCCAACCTATAAGCTACATTGCCAACCCGTTCCACAATCTCATAAGGTTCGACGTATCGGGGGCTCAACTTTCCCTTTTTGCCAAAATGCAGGAAGCCTTTCATAGAGGACACTTTCACATACACCCAATCACTAACATGAAATTCAAGTTCCCTCTTCCTAAAATCCGAATAAGACTTTTGGCGACTTTGAGCCATTTTCAATCTTTCCTTAATTAACTTCACCTTTTCAATGGCCTCAACAACAAAGTCCAGGCCTAACAAGGCCCCCTCACCTATTTCAAACCAACTAACCGGAGATCTACATCTCCTTCCATACAAAGCTTCAAATAGAGCCATACCTATACTAGCATGAAAGCTATTGTTGTAAGCAAACTCGATGAGAGGTAGGTGATCATCCTAATTTCCCTTGAATTCCAACATACAAGCCCTTAACATGTCCTCCAAGGTTTGAATTATTCTTTCGGCTTGCCCATCGATTTGAGAATGAAATGCGGTGCTCAACTTGACCTTAGTACCAAGTCCCTTTTGGAAAGACTTCCAAAAATGAGAAGTAAATTGAGTACCACGAACTGATATAATAGACCTTGGCACACCATGCAATCTCACCAACTCATGAATGTACAGCTTAGCATACTCCTTGCCACTATAGGTGGTCTTAACCGGTAAGAAGTGATCCAACTTAGTCATTCTGTCAACCACCACCCATATGGAATAAAATTTCCTATGAGTATGGGGCAACCCAACCACAAAGTCCATGTTAACATCATCCCACTTCCAAGTAGGAATTTTAATATCATGTGTCAAGCCACCGGGCCTTTGATGTTCCACTTTTACATGTTGGCAATTAGGATATTCCGACACAAACTAGGCTATATTCCTCTTTATACCATGCCACCAATAAAACTCCCTCAAATCTCGGTGCATCTTGGTAGATCACGGATGAATAGAGTATTGAGAATTATGAGCCTCTTTCATGATGATCTCCCTTAGGCCATCAACATCCAGAACACACAAACGGTTTTGGTACTGTAGCACACCATCTCCCCCTTGGGAGAAAACCTCAATCTCTCCATCGGCAACCAACTTCTTCAACTCTACCAAGGAAGGATCTAAGTCTTGTTTCTTTTTTACATCAACCACTAAGGAAGACTCCGGCCCACCTTGAACGAAAATTCCACCATTTCCAGATTCGGCAAACCTTACACCTAACCTAGCCAAACGGTGCACATCATTCACTATCTCCTTCTTCTCTTCTTCTACATGACTCACACTTTCCATAGAAAGCCTACTAAGGGCATCCACCACAACATAAGCTTTGCCGAGATGATAAAAAACACTCATATCATAGTTTTTGAGACGTTCCAACCATCTCTTTTGCCTCAAGTTAAGGTCTCCTTGGGTGAGCATGTATTACAAGCTCTTGTGATCGGTAAAGATATCCACATGAACCCTATATAAATAATGTCATCAAATTTTCAAAGAAAATACCACCGCCGCCAACTAAAGATCATGGATTGGATAATTTTGTTCATGCACCTTCAATTGCCGGGATACAAAAGCTATCACCTTACTATGTTGCATAAGCACACAACCCAAACTAATACGCGATGCATAACAATATACCACAAATATATCTAACCCATTAGGCAAAGTCAAAATCTAAGCCGATGAAAGTCGATCCTTCAAAATTTAAAAACTTTTCTCACATTAACTTGACCCTATAAATTTAGCCATCTTTTGAGTCAACTTGGTCAATGGAGATGCTACAGAGGAAAACACTTCAACAAACCTTCTATAATAATCGGGTAAACTAAGAAAACTCTGAATATCTAAAGGAGTCAATGCTCTAGGCCAATATTTCACCTCTTCGATTTTCTTAGGATCAACCTTAATGCAATCACCGGATACCACATTACCATGGAAAGCAACTTCTTCCAAACAAAATTCATATTTGCTAAACATGGCATACAATTGCTTCTCTCTCAAAGTTTGAAGAACCAATCTCAAATGATCCATATGCTCTTGCTCACTACGGGAGTAAATCAAGATATCATCAATGAAGACCACCATAAAACTATCAAGGAACGATTTAAATGACCGATTCATGAGGTCCATAAACACCGCCGGAGCATTAGTCAACCCGAAAGACATCACCAAAAACTCAAAGTGACCATAACGAGTCTGAAAGGCCATCTTGGAAATGTCACACTCCCTCACCTTCAATTGGTGATAACTCGAACGAAGATCTATTTTGGAGAAGTGAGTAGCTCCTTGAAGTTTGTCAAACAAATCATCAATTCTAGGCAACGGGTACCTATTCTTAACGGTCACCTTATTTAATTGTTGATAATCAATGTACATCCATAGATTCTATTATTATATCCCTATGCTACGTTATTTTAACCTCCAAATGGATCCTTATCAACCCTATACCACTTAATATACCCTATTTCCATTCATTCTAAAATATTCCAAGTCCAAAATTCTCCCAAAACACTCCCAAGTTCTACAATTGTTTCAAGAGAAAAGGCAAAGCTAGGGTTTCAGATTCCTCACTTCAAAAGTCAGATTTCTTCTATTAAAACACACCAAGGTATGTGGGTTTTGAGTTATGGGGACCTTCTCTCCACAAATCTCAACCATCATTCTTCCTTATTTATATTCAAGTTATGAAAATTTATGGATGTTTATGAACTATTTTATATAATGACATTATGAAGAGATTTATAGAATTCCACCTTTGTACATCATGTTGCATTGAAATGCCATATGAATTTATAGATTTTTGTGAGGGTTAAGGAAGTCGTAACTAAGTATTATGGTATTATGGTGGGTTACATTGAATAATTTGAAAAGGACTTTATTTACTCTTTTCATGTCCTAAAATCTTGAATTTTGCATGATTTTGAGTATATAAGCATACCAACCATGTTTAATGAAAGTTGGGTACCAAGTTTCTTGTGTTGATAAAGACCTCAAGTCACAACATGTAAATTATGAGTGTCATGAATTTTGAAGGGCTATTATGCATGCTATGAGATATGAGAATATTATGAAAATTATGAATTATATGAAGCCCTATTTTGATTATATGAAGCTTTGGTTTTGAAGAGCTACTCTATGAAAAAATTACTATATTATGATGCTTTACATATTATGATTATAAGTATGATTTGAGTATTCTTTGGGATTGTGACCTAGCACCGAGAGAACCTTGGTAGATGAGCATTGTCCCATAACTGTTGCCACCATAGGTTTGTGAATTAGCTAATAGATCTGTATAACTTGAGTTACATGATTGACCAAAAAGGGTAGTGTTCCAATATGAAATTTTTTAATTAAATAACAAAAAGGGTGGTGTGCCCGTAAGGTTTTTATCATTTGTTAACCAAAAAGGGTGGTGTTTCTGTAAGGTGTTTATGAAACATTCTCCAAAATGGGAGAGTTCCTATAAGGTGAATGTTTGGTTTACCTTTGCAAAGTAGACCACTCCTAGTCTAGTATGGAGTGAACAAGGGGAACCTAAGTAGTAGCTCACTCGGTCTTACATGTTGGTTATGGTCCCTTCCCATCTATGTATGACATATTATGTGACTTGGTGTTTCCTCATGCATGATTTGACAATGGCATTGAGCATTCATGACATATTGAGCTTATATTTATTAACTATGATTATGCATATTGTATAATTATGGATTATGTTCTTTGTTGCATTGTACCCCACATATTTAGTACATTCCAAGTAATAATGCATACTCTTTCACCTGTATGATCTAACCATGTAGGGACCAGAGCTCCTATTCATCCTCCTCCTCCACAAGGCTAGACGATTCAGTTGAAGATCTCTTTTTGTGTGTCCTCCGCTTAAGGGACAATAGCTATTTACTTTCATGCTTATTTCAGACTTGTCTATTTATGGATATTTATGTTTTGAGGGTAAGCCTAGGAGATGTCTTGACCCCATTACATTAGTATTAGCGGTGTTGTTGGATACATGGTTTTGTATGGTATGAGCTTGACTTTTATTATTTTAATGTAATCATGGGAGACTTCCCTTAGTCCCTTATCCCCTTTTGTGTTGATGCTTGTTGTATGATGATGAGATTGAAGTCCTAAAGACCTAATACCCCCATAGCGTAGGTCATACTTACCAGCCCCTTAGACATTATTTGCTACGTGCTTATGCTAATCTTCTTCCCTAAATCATCCTCATAGCTTGAATCCAAAGTCCCATTTCCCTAGAGAATTTTATGTTGTTTAATAATGCTTCCGCAACAAAGGATGTTCCATGTATGCTCAAGATGCTTGTTTTGGGTCCCTTCAGGTTCTCCATTCATCGTGTTATTCCAAGGCTCTAGGCTTGGGTCGTGACACCTCATCTACCTTGGACCTTGATACTTTGGCAGGTTCATCATAATAAAGTATTAGATTTTAGTAGCCGGGGTAGGTGCTTGAGTAGGAAGGACAACCTCCCAGCTGACTTTGTTGGTCATGGCTCAACCCAACATTGTGAAGGTGGCTCACAACTCTACATAAGAGACTCCCTCTTCTTGTGGAATTAGAGAAACTTGGTCCTTATTCATGTCCATTGGCGAAGACACTCGTCTATGAGGAATGATATAGAAAATAGTAAAGAGTATGTCCTTAAATAGGGGAAATCTTAAGGCAACTTCTAAGGAACGACATGAATCATAAAAGAGGGGAAAGTTTCTGAGCACCTCATAGCTTCTTATCCATAATTCTTTAGCACTTCATAACTATGAACAAGACTCTATTTGATGTGGTATGTTGGACTTCAATGACTATTTCAAAATCTCGTGCTCTGATACAAATTTTGTCATGATCGAAGCCCAGGGCTTAGTCATAACACGATGAATAAGGAACCTACAAGAACCTCACCCAAGCCACTTAGTATTCATTAAGCATTCATAGGTATTGATCATAAATAAAAGTGGAATTTAAAATAGGGAAATTGGACTAATGGAGGTCAAATCATAAAAGTAAGGTTTAAACATTAATTCTTCATATATTTGTCAACAAATACCATCTAGCAAAAGACTTGGCAGGGGTTAAGACATGTTTAAAGGTCACCCTCAAGTAAACTGCAGCGAACAAAAATACAACTTAAGAAATTAAATGTCTCAATAATATAAGCTTGAAAGAAAATGGATGTTTTCCCCGAACTAGAAACTCACCAATCAACTAGCCTTCAACGTCTATAACTAGCCACATGTCAGAGGAGGAGGAGCACCAGTCCCTACATGGTGACTTCATGTAAGCAAAATATGTATTACTAGATTGAATTTATTAAGTATGTGGGATGCAATACAATAACGAGTCATGATAACATAATAGGAAATATGAATATCCAAAGCAAGGAAATCAACCTCAAGATAATGAATGATAAATGCATCATTTAAAACATGATTTGAAACATCATAATCAACATGAGACATCATATTTATATTTATGTATAATGACCCTGAAGGTCATTTTTGACAAAATTATAATTCCACCCCTCTTTATAGTGGCCCCAAGTCATGTTTAATTGATTTTGAAGGTTAGATTTTGATAATCTTGTAAAGAAAATTAGATTTTTCTAAAGATTGGATTTTTCAAGGTTTAAGTTATCTAATTTTACAATTTTGAGACAATAGGAAATTCGAGTCTCAGAATGGAATTTCATTGATTCTTATAGTTCTAGAATATAGAAAATGGCCTAGGAGAATTATCAGACTATGATTTGGAGTTATTATATGAATTTTAGGTCTAGAGTTGGAAATTGAGTTAAAGTTTTATTTAGGTTTGACTTTGGTTAATGTTTTAAATTTTGATACTCAGATTAGATTTTTGATGGTTTCATTGATTCTGGGAGTCTATTTTAGCATTAGAAATAGCTTGGTCTTGATTTTTGAGTGTTTCAATAGCATTTTGACATTTAAGTAGCATAAGTTAGTTTAGTTGTGTCTAATCAAATTTTGGTTCGAAGAGACTTTATATTCAATTTTTTATTATTTCGCTGAGTTTAGAATGTTAATTTTAGTGGGGTTGCATATATATTTTGTGTACAAGGTTCCAAATGAATCCCAAAGCTTGATTTCAAGTTTCTTTAAAATTTGAGGAGTTCTGGTATGCTGCATGCCTCACGTTTGTGAGCGCCTGGTCACTGAAGCGACCTTTCTAAATCGAGAAGGATTTTCTATAGCGAACCTTCACTCAAGTGACCAAGCTTCACTTTAGGGAAGTCCATATGTTTTACGGGTGTTGCTTTAGTGATACCCTGTCGCTTTAGTGACATAAGAGGCCTGGTTTCATGCTTTATTCATGAAAAATATGGATTTTCTCTATTTCTAAACATTGAGAGCTCGGTTTGGATGGTTTTTGCTTGGTTTTTCGAAGGGTTTTCATTGAAAAACGATTTTCCACCCTCCTCTTAATTTCCTATTAATTATTCCTTGAATTTAGCACCACAATTAGAATTTTCAATTTGAAAAATTAGAGATTTTTCATGGACTTGGGCTTTTCACAAAAACGGTGATTAAAGGAGCTCATTTCAACTTTATTTTTTGAATTGATTTTCACTAATGAATTTCTTATTACGTGAGTAACACTTTAATCTAAAAATTTTCAAATTTTGGCCCTAATTTTTTGTATGTAATTTTTGGATAATTATGTCCTTTTTGTCGAATTTCTTGATTTTGATGTCATTAACTCGTGTTGTGATTGTGAACTTGCTTTTGAATAGATTTGTATATTTAGATTTGATTCGAAAGGGGAAGGAAGGATTGTTGAATTGATTATTTGACTACTTTGAGGCAAGTGAATTTTAAAACTTGTTGACTTTAATTGAACTTGGTATCTTCTTTCTTTGTGTATATTTAGGGATTAGTGAACAAAATTAGCGAATATAATTGGGTAATGGGATGTTGAGGTAATGATATGTATGAATTGATTCTTGAATGGTTATGTACTTGTTATTGATAATGACTTGTGAGTTGATGTTGGGATTAATCATATTAAGCTAGTTCTAGATAGTTGTCCCGTGTTATTTGTGGAAGTGGCTATGGATATATATATATATATATATGTATGTATATGTATATGATGATGGGCCTGTTGTGTAATCTAACATTTAATGAAGATGCTGAAAGGAACACTAGTGAAATATGGATTCAATGAGGAGTAGTCTTAAGCTATGATAATGAAAAAGGTTATTGAAAACTTGAGCTATGATATGATGTAATTATTATGTGATATTTCATAATGATGTAGGTGTTGAAAGAAAAATAATATTGATTTGACGTGGTGATTAAATGTATGGATTGTGTCTTTGCATACTCTTATTGCTCATATGAAATATGATTATGTGTTGCATTGGAAAATGTTGAAGAAAATAGTTTTGGCAAATAGAAAAGAAGAAAAAAAGAAAAATTAAAAAGAAAAGAAAAAGCCAAAGGGAAATGGTTGCAGATAGATATGAAAGATAAATACCAAAGGAAATTATTTTGGTATATACATGATCCATGTGTGGCCTTCATAAGTTCCAATTTGATTATATCGACAAATGTGTATCATAGGATAGACATACATCACAAATACTTTACTTTGCATTGTGTTGTTGCAACTCATGGAATTCCATTTCATTCCTTGTTTTAAATTTGTTATTTTGCACGAAGTATAATATGTTGATTGACTTTATTCTTGGTAGTTGTGTTGATTGATTCAGTTGTGATATAGTGGACTGAGACTGTGATTATATATGTATTATTTATATTGTGTATGTTGGCCTATCTTGTGTGTAAATTTTGTAGTTCAGAGGTAAGTAACTGGAATGGAAGGAGTGTTTTGTTCTTTATTCTCTACTTGCGTTTAGATCCTCTTCTTGGGTACTTTTGTACTCATCACTTGTTATTCTACACATGTGTATAGGTTATGAGCTTAGATCCTGTTGATGTTCTCATTTCTCTTATGGACTGAGCTACGTTAGATTGAGAGGTAGTTGCTTATTTCTCTATCCTACAATTAGGACTGTCAGACATCTTTATTAGTTTTGTTGTATTTGAGAAATAAAGACTATCAAAACTTGTATTATTTTTTATTTTTTTACATATTCAAGGCTTGTACATATGACACTAGTTTTGGAATGGTTTTAGATTTTGATATGTTCCTTATGCCTTAATTCTTGCTATTTAGGTTGCATTATTGCTTTAGCTTCTACATTATTTTGTTGTTATATGTTTAGGCTGACTTGTCTTGGTGGTTTAAAGGCAAGTGCCATCACATGTAATTTTAGTTTATGACAATTTGGTATCAGAGCCCCAAGTTCATAGAACTCATATTTGTACAAGCCAGTCAAAGAGCGTCTCAGGGATAGCACAAAGACATTTGTTGCTTATCTTTGAGAGGTTATAGAGACTATTAAGAAAATCCTCTTTTACTTCTTTCAATTCAGTCACGCGTGAATCCTTGTATTAGTGTTGAGTATCGCATTTTCTTTTGGCAAATGGTCTTGTTTAGAGCTTCAACTAGAAGGAGAGGATATGAGGTAGCTTACAAGGGTTTTTTTGAGATCCTAGTTTGAGGTAGAGGGAGAAAGAGTTAGAGGCTTAGGTAGGGGTCGGGGAGGAGAAGCCATACAAAGTAAAGATTATGAGAGAGGTATCTCCCGTGAGCTTGAGCCCAAGGTTGGAGGAGGTCAAGTCCCTCTTGAGTATATGGTTGCACCATTACCATAAGATATGTTACTGAGGATGAAGGGTATGTTCGATAGTTTTGCATAAGGTAGTTGTACTATAGGAACATTGAGATATTTGTGGACTCGAGAAGATAGATAGACTACTATAGTGCAGGGTTCCACACATAAGGGTCAGATTGGCTAGCCATCCATAGTTCTTACATCAGTACTGATGGCTCTTGATCTAGCTTTTGCAGTAGATAGTCAACTTAGCTATGATTAATTTTAGAAGATAGAACTACCCCAGTTCCAGGGTTCTAAGGGTGAGGATACTTATTAGTTTTTGACCATCTTCCATGAGATGCTGGAGGTTGTGAGGTTAGTTGACCTTCAAGGCGTTAGGTTTGTTTCCCTTCATCTTTGAAGCACCGCTAGAGAGTGGTGGAGGGCTTACATAAGATAGAGACCAGCGGGGTCTCCTTTAGTGGAATGGGAGGTGTTGTTTAGTGCTTTTTGAGATTATTTCATTCCTAGGAGTGTACAGGAGGAGATTTGGTTATGATTTTAGGACTTGGCCTAGGGTGGTATGTATATTGCTAAGTGTGAGGTATGTTGTTTTCAAGTTGACTTATCATGTTGTATCATTGATTCCTACAGATGTGGAGGGAGTCAGAAGACTTATGAAGAGTTAGGTTGCCACCATCAAGTCTTATATCTTAAGACCAATGCATGAGATAGTTCCTTCTTAGCCTAGTGTGAGCACCACCAAGGAGGTGGAGGCAGTTGTTTGCAGGGAGTGTAGGGACCCCAAGAGTGATCATTTGTCTTACTAGTTCTTAGGGATCTTATCAGGAGGTGGAGGTTCTTTTAAGAGAAGTGATTATTTATTAGCCCTAAGGGCCAGTTCATGCATCGTTGTCAATATTTGAGGGTCGTTTTGGTAGTCACATATACTCATTGAGGTCCTTACAATAGTTTGCTCAAGGGAGGTCTTGCTTTGCTTATGGGACTCTAGGACATCTTATGCAGTAGTACCCTATGCGAGGTCGAGAAGGGCGTTAGTGTGATCATCCTCATACAGCTATGGGGTTAATATATTTGTGAGGTCGTGGTAGGGTTTAGCTTGGAAAATGTAGTCACACTTTAGGTACGAGTGTGACTGATACTTTGGTTCGACAGGAAAGTAGAGAGGATATTCAGACCAGAGGTGCTCAGTCGGTAAGGCTTTAGTGGTGAATTAGGTGTATTGATCCTATCTTGCTTTGGGTAAGTGTAATTCTGAGTAGGTATGATTACTCTCGAGATAGTTAATTAAAAGAAAAGTAATTGATGATGAACATAGGCATATAATCTTTATGGTATAAATTAATGTTGACCAAGAAAAGGGATTGGATTACATTGTATGATTCAAGTTTTGAGTCTTCATTGTAAGTTGCATTACGATAGTCGATCTTGTTTAGGCATGGTTTGGCTAGGTGATAAAATAAGCGAACGTATTGGTTATTGAACATTTAAAGGGACTTATGTATGATTTTTGTTGTAGATTCTATTATTTATGGTTGTAGGAGGGTTTAATGAAGTTTTTATTTGCGTAGTTGGGGTAAAGTAACAGGCAATCAAATATGGAATTTAGCTATGGAATAATAATGATACATGAGTTAAGAGGAAGTACAAGAGTCTTGGGCATCAAAAAGTAGAGCACTTAGGGTTGGGTCATGAGTATGAGCTAAACATTCAAAAATCTTCACAACATTGTGTGGGGATACAAGTGAGGGATGTGATGAAAAGGAGACAACACGAGTAGAGTCTTGATTTGTTGTTGAGGATGGATGAATTCATAGCTTCAAATTCTTATGTAATCATGTGAGATAGGTTGGGTCGACGTTATGTTTATAGAAAGGTTTTGTGTTTTCATTTTAGGTATGATGGCCCAATCATGATTATTGGAGACATTGAATCTGGTGGGTACTACCCTGTTTATGAAAGTTAAGGTAGACTATCGTGATGAGTTATATAGACATTAGGTAATAAGCAAGGGTTACACACTTATAACATACAAGATTCTTGGGTGATCAAGGGTTTTTTTAATTTTTGACGTAAGGGTACAAGTCATTGAATGGAGGTTGAGGTATGTCATATGAATAGTTTCTTTTGGTTGAGATTGGGTTTTTATTCAATAGTTGTAACTATGGGGGAAGTACCATCAAGATTGGAATTAGTATCATGGTCCTTAGATAGTAGTTCCAAAGGGCAAGATGATGTAACAACCCAAATATTTTTGAAAACTTCTTATGGTTGATCTTGTATGATGTTATAATGGTCATTTTTTAATTTTTGTAGCCACGGGTTGAGTTTAAGTGGCTTAACTCAAAACGTACCTTTTGGTGGCCTAGAGAGGCCGTTTGGGCAGTGTACTTTGAGGAATCATAACTTTTTGTACAAGACAAACTATTTGGGCTACTACATATCACATTGAATCTCATTGCGTTATCTTCTCAACTCAACTGGTTTCAGTCAATTCGAAGTCCGTATGAGAAAGTTATGGCAACAATAGTGAGACTGCCCGTAATTTGGAGGACTCTGGAAATAGGCTCTAGAAATGGTCCAAGGATAGGCCCACGGACCGTGTGAAAGACCAGGGTCCGTCTGAGGCTCCGTGTAGTGTTCTGGTGGGTTCAAGGTGGTCAGGGTCCAACCCCTAGACCATGTTTAGTCCCAAGGACCACCCTGATCCGTGGGACTCTAAATGTCTGTGTGTGGGGGGGGGGGGGGGGCCCCGGAAATGGGGAAAGGTGGTTGAAAAGGCTTTGGGGCTGGGCTCCGGAAAAGGCCT
>JBCEWC010014517.1:0-14320 GCA_038996855.1 Solanum aculeatissimum
AAAAAAAAAACTGAAAGAAATTATAAGAAAACAAAAAAAAACACATACACATAGCTAAATGGACCAATGAAATTATGACATGTAGAGATTGAATTTTAAAAAAAAAAACTGAAAGAAATTATAAGAAAACAAAAAAAAACACATACACATAGCTAAATGGACCAATGAAATTATGACATGTAGAGATTGAATTTTTAAAAAACAATTGAAAGAAATTATAAGAAAACAAAAAAAACACATACACATAGCAAAATGGACCAATGAAATTATGACATGTAGAGATTGAATTTTTAAAAAAAAAAATCTGAAAGAAATTATAAGAAAACAAAAAAAAAAATTATATATGAATTAATAACCCCCATCCCATCCACCCTTCTTCTTCTTTTCCAACATATTTTTATTTTCTTTTCACTGTGCAAAATCTCAATCACCAGTCATCTCCACCCTTCTTCTTCTTCGTCAAATTTTATTTTTCACTCTGCTGGACTACTGATGCTCCATCGATATTAAATCATCGCCTCCAACCATCTCTTTCACCTCCACACATCATCTTCAACTTCTTTGTAGTAGTAATGAGAAAAAATAACGAATTTTATCAAAAAAGAATAATTAATTTATATTTTTTTCAATAAAAAACAATGGAGTTTCAACAAAATATTTGAGACTTAATTAGATCTACACATACAAAAGAAAAGGGCAAATAAGAACTAGAGAAGGTGAGAGGAAGATAGAGAGAGGTGGATGGGTTAAAATGAGGTTTTGGGTTATGGTTTGGAGGTCGTTTTGGTGGATAATCGAGGAGAGAATGGTGATTTATGGTGGATTTGGGTGGAGGAGCTTGGGATTTTGTTGGAAATGGGGAAGAAGAATGAACAGTGATGGTTTTGAAATTGTTTTTGGTGGTGAAGAATGGAGAATGACTCAGATGATAGCTGAAAAGTGTTGTTGTAAGGAAGATGATGATGTTTTTTTTTTAAATAATAATAATAATTATTATTATTATTATCATTTAGTGATTTAAGTTTATAAGTTGAAAAAAAAAATATTTGTTATGGTTACGCGCTCAAGGGAGGTGAGCCACACTTTTTTTGCCATGTCATCATTTTGTGGCTAATAGGAATCATTTTTGAACATATGAGGTGTTCAATAGGAACTAGACTTAGTTGAGGTGTTTAAGTGAAAAATTCTGACAACTTTAGGTGTCTATCGATGACTTAAGCCTTATAATTATATAGTTTAAGCTATACTTAAATTGAGAAGAAGGATCCAACTCTATATTTAAAGCATAGTTTCCAAAAAAAACCTCCCTTTCGTTATTTTAGTTATTATAATAAGATTTTATAATTTTTAAAAAATTGTACCCTTATAGGTCTTGGTATATATTATTTAACGAATTATTGTTATCATTATTTATTTGGTAGAGACTTTATAGCTTTTTCTTATTAACTAGTACTAGTATATTTTCTCAAATTTTTTTACTTGAACTCGATGCGAGCGTTTCCAAAATAAACTCCCTACCACTTTTTTTCAGTGAACATGTCATTGTGCTTCTTCTATTTAGAACAATTGAAAAACAAATTAATTCTCCCTAAATTATTTAAATTAATAAGTATATTATTAGCCCAGATGCGGACTAAAATAAACCCCCCTTGCGGTGTGTGTGTGTCCCACTTGCTTCCCTCCAGACGACGCTCCTCCCGTCCCTTAATTGAACCAAAAAGGGAGGTAGATCGCTATTGGTCCACGTGGCAGGTTTCCGAAAAGATGACCGTTGTAAAAGGAGAAAGAGAGAAATTTATGTCCCCGTCCCCTCCTCTCAATATTCAAATCGAAAAAAGACACCATTCATTCTTCTTCTTTCATTTTTTCTATACGGGATGGGGATCGCAATGGAGAACCAACAACAACACAAGGTAAACAAATCCACCATTTGATTATTTTCTCATTTTATTTTGAGCTTCTCCATAGGGATTACATCAAAAAAATTTAAATTTCTTGGCTTTTACATGGGACGACCGTTGAGTTTTCTTCCTTAATTTGGAAGATTCCAGCTTGGTGTAGGACATAATTAGGGTTTTTCTTTTTCTTTTTTTTGTGATGACAAAATTTTAAGCTTTTGTGATGGTTATTGAAAACGGCATTATTTAATTTTGGACTCACGTATAACAAGTTAGGGTTTTGGACTTGCCTGGAGTTTTTATGTTTCTAACATCTTTGCTATTTGATTCAACAAAAATTGATTGTGATGCTTACTAAACTGCTCTTTTTTATGGACTACAGAATTTTCAACTCCTGCAGACTTCATCAGAGGCCGATAAAAAGAGGTGGACACTTAATGATTTTGACATTGGGAAGCCTCTAGGAAGAGGAAAGTTCGGTCATGTATATCTAGCTAGGGAAAAAAGGGTTAGTCCTTTAAAGCTTTTACATGTTAAGAATGGCTGATAAAGCTATTTACAATGACTCAGATTTATGCTCTTATTCAACATATTAGTTATCTGCTATGACAATGCCTATATACTCGAGGTTCTAGATCAGAAATTTTCTTGATGGTAATTGGGGGAGGTTGGGGATGAGTTACAAAGGATTTTTGAATTCTATTAGATAAGACTTGCATTCTACAATCACATTCCAATACTGAGGTTAGTTGTTTCTTGGAAACAGAGCAATCATATTGTTGCATTAAAAGTGTTGTTCAAGAGCCAGCTAAAACAGTCCCAGGTTGAACATCAGCTTCGTCGTGAAGTTGAAATACAAAGCCACCTTCGCCATCCAAATATTCTGAGGCTTTACGGTTACTTTTATGACCAGGTAAATTATTGGTTCCTTCTGTTACTCAGCGTTGCTTGTTCTCAATTTTTCATCTTGAGAACTTTCAAGAGACTGATGATAGCATCAACTAATGCAGAAACGTGTGTATTTGATCCTGGAATATGCTGCAAAGGGTGAACTCTATAAGGAACTGCAGAAATGCAAATATTTTAGTGAACGACGCGCTGCAACTGTGAGTTCTTGTTGAATTACAAATCTGTTTTTACATTAATTATTGTACTGTAGGATTTCCTTTTTCAAAATCTTTAATTACAGAAAATGGTAAATGATCATATGGGGGATTTTTCACTTAAAATTTTTAGTTATGGTCCCACTCTAGATAGCCTTGAGTATGAGCAGATTTATATATCTCCAACATTTGAATGTGTATTCATGACCTTCACATCTACTTTCAAACTGACGATAAAAGTTCTCTATTTTTTTTCTTTATCTTGGGTCTTGGAGCAGTATGTTGCATCATTAGCCCGAGCCCTCATTTACTGTCACGGGAAGCACGTAATACACAGAGATATTAAGCCAGAGAATCTTTTGGTCGGTGCACAGGTATATATTTAGCATTGCTAAACAGTTTATGCATTGCATTGCAGTAAAATGACAGCTGAAATTAATTATTTTTGATATTTCTGCTTTTAGGGTGAACTCAAAATTGCAGACTTTGGGTGGTCAGTTCATACCTTTAATCGAAGGCGGACTATGTGCGGCACTCTAGACTATTTGCCACCTGAGATGGGTATGCATGTTATGTGATATGAATGTTATATGCAAAAAGTTACATTAGCATTATGTTGGAAGTTTTATTCAGATGTCACTATTATGACTTCATGTGGTGGTGTTGTTTTTCTCTTTTTAAATTCCTTTTATTGTACGTTGCTTTTTACCTTCACATGGCGTGTATGAGAATAAACATTTACATTTTTTCTGATTCATTGCTTGCAGTGGAAAGTGTGGAGCATGATGCAAGTGTGGACATTTGGAGCCTTGGTGTCCTATGCTTTGAGTTTCTGTACGGGATGCCCCCTTTTGAAGCAAAGGAACACTCGGACACATATAGGAGGTGAGATTTTCTTCCAAATGAAGTCGTTACAATTCCCTTCTCAGAAAACGTGTGAATGTTTTCCTACACTGCTATCAGTCACTAGTGTCAACTTCAAATACTCGTGGACAAGTATAAAATGACAATGAATTAGTACAATTTTCAAGCCTTCCATTAATAGCTAAATCTTGCTTGGATGAATTTGAAATGGCCCGAGATTTTTATGAATATTACCTCGTGGATATGACAGGATTGTGCAAGTGGATCTCAAATTTCCTGCCAAACCAGTTGTTTCATCCGCTGCCAAGGACCTCATTAGTCAGGTTTTTCTCTAGTCCATTGAGATGCTTTGAAATACAGCAACTCACAATCTCGAGCCTAACTTGTTCTTTTGATACAGATGCTTGTAAAGGATTCTTCCCAGCGTCTGCCCCTGAAAAAGGTACTTGAGCATGCTTGGATTGTGCAGAATGCCGATCCTTCAGGCGTTTATAAGGGGTGATGAGAGAGTACTACATCACCAATCTTTGTGGCAGACTACAACAGTTTTCATTTGTAAAACTTTGTGATGTAAAATAACCTTTGTGATCTTAAAACCTTGCATTGCCTGAGAATGAAAGGAGGTTTCTTATCAAAGGATATGTAGTCATTCATTCAGCTTTTTCTCAATGTTGTACTATCTACTACACCATTGGATAGTTCTTTGAATCTTGGAGGTGTACAACCCTACCAGATTTCAGTGATATATTACAAGTATTTGCATTATTAGGCATTCTTGTAATTTGGTTACTCTTCACGAATATTTGCATTTTCATAATTAGTTTATCATCTGCATAAATTAATTGCAAGTTTCTCTATCCATACGAATTCCTCTAAACAAGAACGCACTACTGTTTCAAGAGGCAATTTAGGTGAACTCAAGACCAATGGAGCACAGTAGTAATATCCAATTGTGATTTTGAAATTCTTGAATCTTTAGGTACAGAAATTTTGACACACGCTGCAGCATTGTCCAAGTACATAACGCAGAGAGAATAATCAAAACTTGTGGAGCAACACCTCCACAACATAGAAATAAATATGGTATTTAGCGCAACTTCACTAGATATAATTTGACCTTCAGTATAACGGTAACAGATCCAACACCTTCAAATGAGTTCCGACATGAACCGATTAATCTGACATTGCAGATTCAAATATAGCAGATCTAGAGAGCAACTTGTGAAAACAATTACTATAGTGTTTTGTCTCATGCAGTGCTAGTGCTTTGTTTACCTGTAATCTCACTTTCATTGTCATCTCCATCTAACAACTGAGTTTGCACTTGAACAGTGTCTGTTGTGCTAAATAAAAAAACTAGGCTGACTGGTTGAAGAAAGAAGCCGTACCCACATCCTGTCTGTTACGACCACCTTATTTTGCTTGTCAGTAATGCGCTGCATAGCAAAGATGCTTATTCAACTTGTGAAAATGGTGTGTTCATAGTAATAGGAGTCACTAGTGCCCACAAGAAAATATATTTTGACAAGGTGAAACCCACAACATGATTGATTGAATGGCTTCTGGGCCACCAAGTCACAGTGGTGAAAATGATCCTAATCGAGCTTTTACATAAAATGCACAAAATTGTTGCTAATTTAAGTTGCTCCATGAAATCAGAAAACCGAGATGTTATATGTCATAACCCTGAGTGCAGAACAACGGGTTGATGATAACAACCTCAGAGAAAACGTGCATATGTCTTTCCTAAGGTGTGACTGCTTCTAACTGAATGGTAGAGAAAAATTTCCTTACTGTTTAACATACATACTGTAAGCCAGCAAACAATCTCCTCTGACATAGTGAAGTTAAAGGAAAGACGGATGCATAGAATCTAAATGCACAATGTGAGCATTTGAGGAGTGACCATAAAAAGGACATCCATCTTTTAAGAACATGAGTTGCATTCTCAAGGGAAACCCCAAAATCAGGTATTGGACCGGAAGCTGCTCAATTTAAAACAGCTGGGAACTAAGATTTATGCCTATAGTATGATAATTTGCAGCCAAGTCCCAGTGAGATTAAAAGTGGCACAGTGATGGAAATAGTTGACATCTTGAGGTTAATAAGAAAACAACGAAGATACAAGTAGAAAGATCAACAACCAACTATAGATACTCCCATTGAATGGAAGATATGTTCAACGACCATTCACAATCCCCGTGGTGAAGCCTGTGTACCCTGCCATTGCTCCATGAACACAACTTTGAGCAAGCAAGAATTGTGCAATATACATGGTCAGATGCATTACTTGGAACAGCACGAATCATGTAAGTTGGATCTGCATGAAAATATGAATTGCTGATTAGCTCCATAAGTTTTCCAAAAAATTCAGTTATTCAGATGGTTGAAATTTTCCTACCTACATATTTAAGAGTAACGGGCATCATAAGCTTTTCTTCAAAATTATCCTGCAAGAAGTAAAGAAACGGAGAGTACATTGCTAATACATAATACTTCCTTATTTATATAAGCTCAATCATGGTTTTCCCATAGAAAAAGAAAATATGAAAAGAAAAATAGGCCAAGAACCATTTCCATGTTTTTGGATCATAGAAATCTTTACAAAGGATAAACGCGACAATCTAAGACAACTTATGTGCATTGCTTCAGGGTGCTTTCAGTAAGAAGTTCAACAAATTTCATGCTGGTTGTCACAGTTAGATGGTACCATGTGTTTAAAGGCAAATTTAGAGTCCAGCCTTTGTACAAAATGCGTAAGAACAAACCATCCTCAAATAGATGGATAAACAACAATGCACAAAAATGTCCAGAAACATTTTCAATGTTTTGGATCACAGCAATCAACAAAGGATAAGCGGCAATCTAAGACAACTTCTGTGCAATGCTTCAGGGTGCTTTCAGCTAAAGTTCAACAAATTTTATGATGACTATCACTGTTAGATGATAGTACAGTGTTAAAAGGAAAATTTAGGAGTCCGGTCTTTGTACAAAATTTATAATATCATCCCTAAAGGTGATGATAAACAACAATGCATTCAAAAATAAAAATAACAATATACATAAATATAGAATTATTGGTTTTTTTTAAAAGGAATGAATGGGACAGCAAAATAATTGAAAAAGTCTCTCAATGGATTGAGATGCTTTCAATAGCTTTCAATGGTTTTTAATAGCTTTCAATAATTCTATTAAGCATTGAGTGACTTTAAATAGCCAACATAAACATAAAATCTGCACAATTTAAAATTTAAAAACAACCTAAAATATCTCAACAATTCAAACAACCTAACTAAAATTCAAATTTATCTTAAAACTAAATAACTTATTTTGCTAAAAACTAGTGCATTAACTAAAAGCAAATTTCAACACTCCTCCTTTGCTTTAGTTACAATAATTTAAAATTTTGTTCCTTCTCATTGAGGGAGACTTTAATGGGCATATCGGTACAACCTCTAGCGGGTTTGAAGATGTTCATGGAGGCTTTGATTTTGGGGAGAGGAGTGGAGTTGGGACGTCTCTCTTGAATTATGCCAAAGCCTTTTGAGTTAGTTATCGTTAACTCATGTTTTCCGAAGAGGAAAAATCACTTGATTACCTTTCGTAGTGCGGTAGCTAAGACTCAGATTGATTACTTACTTATCCGGAAGGGCGATAGAAGTCTTTGTAAGAATTGCGAGGTTATTCCGAGTGAAAATATTTCCACTCAACATAGGCTTAAGAGAGAAAAGAAGAAAAAGGTCATTTATGCCCAACTGAGGATTAGATGGGGAGGCCTGAATCCTGCTCTTTCTCGAGAGATGGAAGAAAAGTTGAGTAGTTTAGAGGCTTGGAGTAGTAGCGGAGATGTGAACAATATGTGGGACACTACTGCTGATTGCATTAGAAAAGTAGCTAACGAGGTTCTAAGGGTTTTGAGAGGGACCTTTGGCGAATGTTGGGGTGATTAGTGGTGGAATGGCGAAGTTCAAGGCAAAGTGAAAGGTAAGAAGATTGCTTATACGAAGTGGGTGGAGTGTAGGGATGAGGATGAAAATCAAAGGCTTAGGGATTCTATAAGACGACAAAGATAGAAGCGAAGACGGCGTTGACGAGTGCAAAGACAGCAGTGTTTGAGCGCCTATATGTGGAGCTAAGTGATAAAAGCGGGGATAAGAGATTGTATAGGCTTGCAAAAGAGAGAGAAAGAAAAGCTCGCGACTTGGACCAGGTGAAGTGCATCTAGGATGAGGAGGGTGAGGTGTTGGTGGATGAGACTTCTATTAAGCTAAGGTGACAAGCTTACTTTCATAAACTCTTAAACAAAAAAAGGGATAGAGATATTGAGCTGGATGAGTTGGCACACTCTGATAGTCATCAAGATTTTGATTATTGCAGGCATTTCAGAGTTGAGGAGGTTAGACGTGCTATTAATAGAATGAAGAGAGGAAGGGCGATCGGACTCGATGAGATTTCAGTGGAATTTTTGAAGAGCATGGTCAAGGATGGTATAGACTAGTTGACTAAATTGTTCAATGATATTATGTATACTGCCAGGATGCCTGATGAATGGAGGAGTACAATAGTTCCATTGTGCAAGAACAAGGGTGATATTCAAAACTGTAACAATTACAGGGGTATCAAGTTGTTAAGCCACAATATGAAGGTTTGGGAGAAAGTGGTGGATATGAGGGTGACAAAAAGAGTGTTTATTTTAGAGAATTAGTTTGGATTCATGCCGGGGCGGTCGACTATTGAAGAAATTCATCTTGTTCGGAGATTAGTAGAGAAATATAAGAAAAGAAAGAAGGACCTTCATATGGTATTCATTGATCTCGACAGGCCTATGACCAAGTCCCGAGGGATGTTCTATGGAAGTGTCTAAAGGTGAAAGGTGTTCCAATGGCGTATATTAGAGTGATTAAGGACATGTATGACGGAGCCAAAACTCGAGTAAGAACGGTGGGAGGAGACTCAGAGTATTTTCCTGTTGAGATGGAACTCCATCAAGGATCTGTGTTGAACCCTTTTCTTTTTGTCTTAGTAATGGATGAGCTAGCACGGTCTACTCGAGAGGAGGTCCCATGGTGTATGCTATTTGCGGATGATATAGTTCTGATTGATGAAACTCAGGCTAAAGTTAATGATAGATTGGAGGTTTGGAGACATGTTTTGGAATCCAAAGGGTTCAAACTGAGCAGGACCAAAATAGAATAATTGGAGTGCAAATTCAATATTGGGAGGGATGAAGCAGACATTAATGTGAGGTTTGTCACTCAATCTATTCCCAAGAGAGAAAATTTTAAATATCTTGGATCCATCATCCAGAGTAGTGGCGATATCGACGATGATGTCACACATCGTATTGGGACAACATGGACGAAATGGAGGCTGGCCTCTGGAGTATTGTGTGATAAGAAGATACCACTTAAACTTAAAGGTAAGTTTTACAGAATGCTGGTTAGACCATCTTTGCTGTTGTATAGGGTGGAGTGTTGGCCAATCAAAAACTCACATGTTCAGAAGAGCGGAGATAAGGATGTTGAGATGGATGTGTGGCCAGGAGTGATAAGATTAGGAATGAGACCATTTGGGAGAAGTTAGAGGTGGCCTCTATGGCTGACAAGATGAGGGAAGCGAGACTATGATGGTTTGGACATGTGCAGAGAAGAAGTACTGACGATCCTGTTAGGAAGTGCGAGAGATTCGATTTAGGGGCTACACGGAGGAGTAGAGATAGACCAAAAAAGTATTGGGGGAGGTGATCAGACAAGATATGACACTTGATCTCACCAAGGACATAACCTTAGATGGAAAGGAGTGGAGGTCGCGTATTAGAGTAGCAGGCTAATAGGTTAGTGGGGATAGATTGATGTCTGGTCTTGGAATATAGTAGGGTAGTAGGATTAGTTGTGTCTTTATATGCGGTGGTATCATTATCCGTCTTATATTTGTTAATTTTATTGTATTTACATTCTATCATTTGTTTTCGTTATTAGTCGTTCTTCCTTCTTTTTCTTTTCCTTTTTTTCCGTATCTAATTTATTCTGCTTATGGGTTTTTGAGACGAGGGTTTCCCGAAAACAACCTCTCTACCTCTATGAGGTAGTGGTAAGGTCTGCGTACATTTTACCCTCCCCAGACCCCACTTGTAGGATTCCACTGAGTATGTTATTGTTGTTGTTGGTCTCTCTTTTTCTTTCGTCTTCTTCTTTTGATTTTGTGCTTCAAAAACACCTTCCATGACATTGTCTTGTGTAGAAGTTCTTTAGAAAGTATTTTTATTTGGACAATTGTAGGATGTGCTAAGTGTTGTTGTAGGTATTTTACTTCCATCATAACACATGACATAAGTTATAAAATATGATTTCATTTTCATTGAACAAATTTGATAATTTTTGCCAATAAAATTTTTTGGGGCATTCAAGGAGAGACTGTTGCTTGCTATTTTTATGTTAAAAATTGCTTCAGAAAGCCTATGCGTTGAAAAAAGCACGGGTTGAAAATAGCTCTAACGGGTTAAAATGGGTTAAAAAATAATCCTTGCAGGTTAAAAGTAGCCCTGACGGGTTAAAAAGGTAGCTCTGACGGGTTAAAAGGGTAGGCCTTACGAGTTGAAAATGATATGATAGTTCTTTGAAGAACTCACAGATCCTGTAAGATCAATGAGGCTCTTGAAACTACTGTTGGTTTTTTTAAAAGGAATGAATGGGACAACAAAATAATTGAAAGAGTCTCTTAATGGATTGAAATGCTTTCAATAGCTTTCAATGGCTTTCAATAATTTTATCAAGCATTGAGTGGCTTTAAATAGCCAACATAAACATAAAATCTACATAATTTAAAATTTAAAAACAACCTAAAATATCTCAACAATTCAAACAACCTAACTAAAATTAAAATTTATCTTAAAACTAAATAACTTATTTTGCTAAAAACTAGTGTAGTAATTAAAAACAAATTTCAACAATGCCTCAACAAATATTTCTCAATTTATTCAAAGAGTTAATGGCAAAACAAACACCTATACTATCACTTTTTTAGCACATTTCATACTTTTAACTATCCATTGTGTTCTTACCTGCCTAAACTATTACTCCCTTTATGTTAAAACAAACCTCAATCCAGAGTTGGCCAACAGGTGCATTTGGTATGAACTTTAGTACATGTAATTCTCCAACACAGATGATATTAGTTCTCTCACAATTCCACAAATGCACGTGTTCAAGTAGAGATGAGCACACTTAATCACTTACATAGAGGAAGAGAAAGCAAACATCATCAATTCAGCATTGTGTTTAAACTGTAAAGCTAGAACAACTTGTCTATAACAACCTTATCCTGATTTTATGGGATACCTACAAACCAACATCTTGGAGGGTATCACAATAACCATGTGTCCTTCGGCTATCACAATAGCTCCTTCGGCTATCACAATAACCATGTGTCCTTCCTCTCTGACCTTTTTTTAACGAATTCGAAGAGACTACCACTTCCTTCAAGAAAGAAGGGTGACTATGGAAGCAAACAGCAGTCAACATCTCTGCTTGCTAAAGTGGCATACATTGCAATGAATCCTGCACCCAATTCAATTAAATTGAATAAAAATCAAGATTTTGTTGGTTGTTGGAAAGTACAATAATCTATAGATTAGAAAGCAGGGACAAGTTTGGGTAGTTAAGCATTGAGAATACGACTTTTAAAAAGAAAAGTAGCATTTTGTTGTATAAAGATATGTTTACAACTATTTATGCTCTCCAACAAAATGGTTGACATACAAAAACTCATTTTAGTTATGCTTTATCAATAACAGTTATAGCCTATCTAGTGACGAGTTTTGCAGCTAACTATGCAGTGAAGAGATTATTATTTTAACAGCAAACACCCAACAATGAAGTGCCACTGTGCCAGATAAGATTTGTAGTGGAGATGGACATAAAACAGTTTCTATAAGAGCATATTTAATAAAAATCTATACTAGGCTATTTGCCATGCATAAGAACTTTGTACAAGCATGTTACCACTATAGCGGCCCATTAGTTTCACCATACCGATACTGTTCTCAGCACTTTGAGCTACAACATGCACTGCATTGATGGCACGTTGAGGCTCCTCTGGAGCTGTATCAAAGCTAAATGACTTGTTGATGATCTGATAACAGAACAAACTTGTTTTTACATAACAGAAGTTCAAACTGAAGAGCACTATTACGTACTACTTGCCTAAGTCAAATGAGACGAGAAACTACCAAAATGAGATTGCCAGACATTATCACATTACACTGTATTACTAATATTTAGTAGTAAAGTTTATGCTTTGCACTTTGCAAGAAACTTCAGATTACTTCCTAAGCTGCTACATTGTTTATCGTACCAGAACAAAAATATAATCAATGATAACATGAAGAAATGAGAAATACTGGAATATCATTGTTAATTGTCTTGGTTATCCCAGCAACAACTTTGAGACCACGCTGCCTAATTTTCCGGAAAAGGGGGAGTAGTATTATCTAAGAGTACTTGCAAAGTTGAATAGAAATTCTCTTTCACCAAGCGAAGAATTGATATCACCAAGGACCATCAGAACACGAAATCAGATACCAAGTAATGCATATAACAAAAGGGTGCTCCATTTATCATTGCAGTGAAACCAAATATGCATCTAGCATATTCAAAAGAAACATTTCCATGTAAGAGAGTAGCAAGTCCGTGGAAACTACTAGAACATATTGACAAGAGCTAGCCAGAACTAGTTAGTAAGGTATATTCAACATATTGAATCTCTGTGCAGATGATGTTGACATAGTAAGTCAGGCTTGGAACAAGATATTTGATTTGACATTTGTAGAGGATCCGCTCAACAGACTAATTATAAAGAGTTGATTGTTGAAGTTTCAGAAAAATATGTAAACCATATTGCCCTAGTTGACTATCTGATGTTTTCTACCTGGCCTCTTAATTATCAGAATCCAACATACCTCACAAATGAAAGCTGCTCCTTTTAGAGTCCCATCACCACCAATTATATAGACCTGAACCAATAAGAAAATCATTATACCAATTACCAAGTTTGCTTTTGAGCAGAAAATCATTTTTTGTGATGAAATCAAAGATGTCCCAGACGTGGACATATGGTTGACTAGCAAATTGCAAAAATAGAACAATGAAGGTTTCTAGAAGCCATTTATGTTGCTGTAATATTAAAATTAATCAATAAGAATCGTTTCTTACTTGGTTTTTACAGAAAACATTATTCAAACTTCTTTTTCTGTTAAGATACTTGTCACCACAATACCACTTTCTTCAATTATAAGTAGCTCTTTCTTCTGACCAACATACCAATTTCGACAATTATACATAGCTCTTTCTTATGACCAACAAACCACTTTTGACAATTATACATAGCCCTTTCTTATGAACAAGATCCTAATTTCTTCCTTGTGAGAAATATTGAAGAAAAAAATATAATTGACTTGTGTAATTACATTACTACATAGAGACCCTATTTATAGACACTACAATATAATCCAAGTACAACTTGGAAACAACATACTACTTCTATTTCAATTCTAAATAGGATTATATACTCCTATTTCTATTCCAACACTCCCCCTCAAGTTGGTGCATACAAATCATAAGCACCTAGCATGTTACAGATATAATTAATACGAGGACCAGTGAGGGACTTGGTGAAGATATCTGCAAGCTAATTACTTGACTTCACAAACTTTCTAACAATATCTCTTGAGAGTATCTTTTCTCTAACAAAGTGACAATCAATATCAATGTGCTTGGTCCTTTCATGGAACACTGGATTTGATGCAACATGAAAGGCCGTTTGATTATCACACACAAATTCCACCTGATCAATTTCGCCAAATTTTAGCTCCCTCAATAACTGTTTGATCCAAATAAGTTCGCAAGTTGTTGTAGCCATTGCTGGATATTCTGCCTCTGCACTTGACTGAGCAACTACATTCTGTGTCTTGCTCTTCCATGACACCAAATTACCTCCTACTCATACACAATATCTGGATGTAGACCGTCTATCAGAGAGTGATCCTGCCTAATCGACATATACATATCCCGTGATATGCTTATGGCCTTGATCTTCGAAGAGTAGTCCTTTTTCGGGAGCTGACTTTATATATCGTAGAATACGAACAACCGCATCTCAATGACTATCACAAAGGGAAGTCATAAACTGACTTACAACACTCACAGGGAACGAAATGTCAGGTCTAGTCACTGTGCGACAATTTAACTTTCCCACCATCCGTCTATACCTTTCAGAATTATTGAGTGGCTCCCAATGTCCCGGAAGTAGTTTAATATTCGGATCCATAGGAGTATCAATGGGTCTATATCCCATCATTCCTGTCTCCTCAAGAATGTCTAAGGCATACTTGCGTTGAGAAATAACAATACCTTATCCAGACTGAGCAACCTCAATACCTAGAAAATACTTTAATTTGCC
>JBCEWC010014518.1:0-14320 GCA_038996855.1 Solanum aculeatissimum
TCATAGGATTTCATCTCATGCATCATGGCATAGCATATTGTTATATTACTCTTTGGCTACGTGCATTCCTTTCGTATCATCTGTCCCCTTGACATGTTGTTTGTCATACTATACTTGTCATATGCATTTCATGCCCGCATACTTAGTTAATTGTGCTAACCCATATTCTTTTCTATATGTTCTAACCATGTAGGGGACGAGGGTGATTATTACATTCTCACGGATGATGCTTGATTCTCTATTGAAGACTTGTAGTGGTGAGCCCTATTGTTCAAGGGAAATAGCCACTATCTATCTACCTTTATTTTCATGTATTTACTTTCTTGACTTAAGGGTGAGCCTCAAGCTTGTCTTACTCTTGTATGTTTAACTTGTATGTTGGATATTTGGCTATGTAGTATGATGCTACTTCCGCTTGATTATGATTATGTCTTCATGTTATGGTAATGGCTTATGTTCCCATGTTATTATAATGACTTGAGTGTTGACCATGATGTATGACTATGTGCTATGTGCAAGCATGCCTATCCCTTTCCCGTATTGTCCCTATAGCTTGAGTCCCAAGTCCCTATATCCCTAGAGCTTATGTACTACATGCTTTAGCTTCCGCGTTTCCGAACCGATGATGAGTGTCATGATGCTATGATGGCTTGATCGAGGGTCTTCGGGTCCTCTTTCGCCATGTCACATTTAGGCCCCCTATGTGGGTCGTGACATACACAGATCGTGTACTGGTCTGTGGAGACACACTTGGCCCATGTATCAACTCCCAAGCCAAGCCAAACCACTGCCTCACTTGACGGGACACCTCACGGACCGTCTACTGGCTCACGGACCGTGGGGTGGTCCGTGGCCTAAGTCTTGTGTTATGGGGTGGTTCCTGGCCACCCCTAGCTCACTGGACCTTCAGAAGGAGCCCTACATGGACCGTTTCAAAGCTTAGGGTCTGTGGCCCTTGCCTTAGGCACTTTTCAGGGCCTATCTCCAATGACTTCTGAATTTCAGGCAGTCCCATTCTATGGGCCATAACTTCCTCATCCGAACTCCAAATCAAGTGAAATCGATTGTGTTCCGAAGATAACTCAATGATATTCAATTGAATATATAAAAGCCCACACGATTCAACCCGTATCAAAAGTTATATCCATTCAAAGTCTACTATCCAAATGACCTCTCTAGGCCACCAAAAGATCTGTTTTGCGTTCGGCCACTTAAACTCAACCCGTTGCTACAAAAACTCAACCATGACCAGTAGTACATCATACAAGGCCAACCATAAGGAGTTTTCAAAAATTTTCGGGTTGTTACATTTCTCCTCTTTGATCACTTGGGTACGAGTGATAGGTAAATTAGTATATATTGTAATGAACTGACCTTTTCATTATGGGTAGGTCAATGGTGAATAAAATTGGGTAAGAAAATAGTGACTTGGGAATTTTGAGCCTAGGTTAGACTTGGATGAAATTTTAGTCAGGTTTCGCTGGGGATAAATTGACAATGGGCTTGGTTCTAAATTGTGAGTTTGAATATTTGAGTTGATAGTAAAGATGATAATGAGCTTGTACAACTTTACAAAATTGAATTCGGGATAGGGGATCGCCCGAAATTGATCTTAATGTAAAGGGTAAGTTATTGAGTATCATAGTTTAAGGACGTATGAAATAGGGACTTAGGAAGTGAGTTAAAAAGTTCCTATCCTTCTGCAACCCACTATGGTGGGACTATTCTCGCTATGGAAGTGCCACTTAGATAGGGTAAGTGGCCACCATGGTGGGACTATCACAGGTTTTAAGTTAGAAAAGTGCCAAATTCATTCTTATTTCTAGCACTTCGTCCTTTAGAGACCAGATATGACCTTGGGCTATTTTCGTCTAATTTTTCATATGTTCAATTGCAAGTGGTAATTTAATCATTTTCCTCACTTATATTTTAATTTGAAGATCGTAGATTCTAAGGAGAATTAAGGTTGGGGAAGATTTAGACCTGCAATTAATGTTGATCATGAAAGTGGCCCAAAGTTAGGATTTTTTCATAATCTGGATAAATTAGGCCATTGTTGTTGATTATGTGTGTTTCCTTGACTGTTTATAGACCAAGAAGGAGCTAAGACTTTGGAAATGGGGAAAACTCTGATTCTATAATGTTCAAGGAATAAATTTGAGGTTTGATAGTTTAATATTCCTATTTGTGTGATATATGCTAATTACCTACTTCATAGTATTATGTGCATGTATGTGATGAAGGGGAATAACAATATAAGATAAATTGATAATTTAATGGTCAAATTGCATAGAATGAGCTTACTGCTTGAACTTGGCAGGTTCTTTATTACTCATTGTGATGATTATTGTGATTGTGGATTGGATGTAACACTAACATAGTTATTGTTATTAGATCAATTGTCATGTTCTGACATATTTATTGTTATTGGATTGCGCATCACATTATGACATATTTATTATTATTTGATTGGGTGTCGCACCAACACACTAACTGTTAGATCGACTGTCACACTGACACACTAACCATTCAGGTATGTGTCCCTTGATAGGACCAATTATTGATTGTATTGAGACTGATGTTTATGGAATTGATATATTGAATATGAACTGTGAACTTATGGTATTTTTTTGTATGTTTATTGTATTTAGTTTTTTATGTATATCTTGCTTATTGGACTAGACGCATGATCCTCAGTACATTTTTGTTATGTGTATTGGTTCTGCGCTTGCTCTTTTGTTATTGATTACACAACATGTTCAGGTGATTGCAAATAGATCTTAGTTAGGTGATCGTTGATTCAAAATCCAAGGGTGGGATAGCATCTTCCAAGCTACTATGGATTCTCCCATTTTCTTAATCCACTTGTCTGGACTCAAACTACATTTAATGTTTTTTTTGGTTTTTGTGTTTACATCTCCATATATTAGCCTTATAGTTAGAGTTTTGGTATACTGACTTTTAGTTTCTAGGTAGTAAATTATATTGTGTATGTCTTCATTGAGTTTATAGGAACTAAATCAGTTTCCTATTTTAACCTGCTTTTGTAGCTTAAATTAAGGTATTGGTTCTCCAGCTAGAGAGTTAGTGTGGGTTCCACTCATGTTTTTTTTAGGGTTATGACACCAAGTCAATTATAAGCTTATGTGGCTTTACATAATTGAATTTAGGCGAGTAGAACTCTCAAAATGATCTTGTCACAAAGGGTTGATTCTAAAACATCATGGTTTGAGGGTGTGCTACGAAATGGAAGTTTGAGATGCAAATCCTTAGTTTTTAACTCCATGCAACCCATCACGATGAGATTATTCTTTCTATGGTGGTGCTTCCATGGTGGGACAGTCACGAGTTTAATTCATAAAAGTCCTAAAATCATTTTTATCTCTCTCACATCGTTCTTGAGAGACCAAAAGCAACCTAAGGTCATTTTTCTTTAGTATTGCACCTATATTGTTGATAAAGGTAATTTAATTATTCTTCTAACTCGTAATTTGATTCCAAGAACTTAGAATCTACAGGTATTCTCTTAGGGGATGGTTTTTGTCTAAAAACTTACGGTGAGAAAAAGCTTTAGTTAGGAGAGATGATTATTAAAGTGGACAGGGGTTGGGATTTTGATGTATTCTAGATATTTTTTCGCCATTTTTGTTGATTCTTTGTAATTCTTTTTGTTTTAGACCAAGAATGATCCAAGGCATTGGAAAAAGAAAAAGCTCCAGTTCTTTAGACATTCACAAGGCTTGTTTTGAGGTAGGTAGTGGTTTTTAATTCTCGTTTGCTTTATATATGCTTGCCAGATACATCAATAGTATTACCTATATGCATGTGAATAGAGAAAAAAGGAGTGAAACTAATAAATAAATAACTAAAATCAAATTGCATGCAATGAACCAATTACTTGTATTGGGCAAGTTTATAGAACATACATTGTGATTATGATTGTGGATTGAATGAAACGTTCTTACACATTATTCTGACACATTGTTGGGTCAGGTATCAAGTTTTGACATACTAACAGTTTGGGTTTGGGTTTCATGAGGGGACCATCATTGTGTATTGTATTTGAGGTTGATATTGTTAAATTGATATATTGAGAATGAATTGGTAACTTGAGGTATATATGGGGTTTACTATGTTGTGCTTGTTCTTTTATATTTCACTTATTGGAATAGTCGTGTGATCCTACTAGTACATTATCATTGTGTGTACTGATACTACACTTGCTCTTTTTTTGTTAAGTACAAGGCATTTTCAAGATGCTATTGATAGACCTCAACTAGGAGATTGTTGACCTTCAAATTTCAAAGTGAGCCATATCTTTTAGGATACTATGGATTATTCTAGACTTTTACTCCATTTCCTTCGGTCTTAGACTTATTAGAGGCTATTGTAACTATATTTTTCCTAGGGTTGCATTCCCTTATTTTAGACTCTCGCTAGATGTTTTTGTATAATGAATTTTAGACTTTAAGGGTGTTGTTCCGTATTGTTTAGATTACTTTGTTTGAATTTATGGGATCTAAATATTTGACCAAATAATTTAACCTATTACTATATCTTAAATGATTATTTTATTTTAGTTGCTTATTTGGGTTGTAGTAAAGTAATGACTTTTGTATTAGAGGGTAAGCATAGGTACTACTCATGTCATGACATGACAAAAGTTGGTATCAAAGTCCTAGGTTAATTGATCTCATTATATCAAAATGAATTTAGTATCATCTTGAAGAATGGTATGAAGATGTCTATACTTTTCCTCGAGAGGCTATATGACTTTAGGAAATCTATCTACCTTGTTCTCTTTTCATGTTATAACTTGATTCCAATTGGTATTTGGCAATCCAAATTAGAATCGAACTTATCTTACTCTTTTATCTGTAAATGTTCAAGATGTGATATGATATTGTTAGGCAAGAAATTCTCATTAATGAACCAAAAGAGAATCCAATAACAGGTAGACGTGGCCGAGGTAGCGATATAGAATGAGGAAAGGGAAAAGGCTATTGAAAAGTAGTACCCACAAGGGGTAAGACCCAAGATAAGAATGTATCCATAAGAGACGCCCCTCCCATACCCTGGGTTGAGATAGAGGATAATGTGGATATCAACATTAAGAAAAATATAGGATCCAAGGGAGATGCACAGGCTGGAATTGTAGGACTTCCCCCTCTGGAGCATGTAATTGCTCAGCATGTTAAGAATTTTCTAAGTGGGTTGTCCATCTTTTGAGAGATTACCACTATGACCATTACTCCAGCTCTAGCCACTCTCCCTATTACAGCTGTGACCCCAATATAGAGGGAATTTTAGGTACAAATGCATTCTTTCATCCCCTGAAGGCCCCGTGATGAATGATACTGGGTATGCGATGTTGACCAAGTTTTTGAAATTGAATCCTCTTGTGTTCCAAGGTTCCCAAATTGAGGATACCTACGAGTTATTCTTAGATTTTTATGAGTGGTTTCAGAAGTTGTTTATTGTACATCAATATATAGTTGAGTTTGTGATCTTCCAACTTCAAGGAAAGTGTAAGTAGTGGTGGCGAGCCTTTGTAGAGTATCAATCATCAATATTGCCACCACTTACTTGGGTTCAGTTCTATGCTTTGTTTTTTGTAGAAGTATGTGCCCCTAACTCTAAGAGATTTCAAGAAGGATGAGTTTATGGAACTTGAGAAGAGTATCATAACAATAATTGCTTATAAGGCTAAGTTTCATGTCTTGTCTAGCCATGCTATATAGTTGATGACTATAGAGGAGGAGACAATTCAATTGTTTGTCAATGATTTAAATCTTGAGTTACAATTTTTATATCTTCATATGACTCCTGTAGGTAAATGTTTTAATGAGGTAATAGAATTTGTGATGAAAATAGAAAGAGGGAGAAAGGCTGGGCAAGCCAAGGATTTGACAATACTTCCAAGAGTGTAAGTAACTTTCATAGTTCTTACTCTAGATATTTAGGTAGGGCAGCCATTAGAGCGTGGTGCTAGCCATGCCTACTTCTATAAGTGATTTATTTAGGACATTGTATAGAATCTTGTTCAGGATGGTCAAGGAGCTTCTCTCACGCCGTGTTCCTAGCCTCTCTTGATTATAGTTGTTATAATTATGGAGAGCCAGGAAACGTGAAGCGGAATATTTCCACCTCACATAACTTATTTTGCATAGTAGAAGACTAGAGCCATAGTGCCAACAGGTGGAGGTAATAATGGTAGAAGATGTCACAAAGTGGGCAAGAAAAGAGGAAATTAGAGAGGCCATGGCAGTCCAAGAAATATTAATGCAGGCAGAGGAGCAATTCAAACAAGCAAAAAGGCTTCCTAATAGCATGATAGGGCTTAATATTATGTGTTTTTGGGTAGGACAATGACCGAGGTACTGATGTACTGATCATAGGAACTATTTTTTCTATAACCAGATGGCTACTATTTTGTTTGATCCAGTCTCTACATATTCTTATATATCCATAAACTTTTCCTTGATTTTCTATCAAGATCAAAGTTAGTCCCTAAGCGTGATGCGTGGTTAGGATCCCGAGGAATCCCAACCAAGACTCTTAGCATTCATTACATCCATAAGGTAAAAAGTGATGACAACATTATAAGGACAAGCAAAAGTGAAGTGTCATATTATGATATTTTAGGGATTAAAGAAAGTTAAGTCAACTCTTGAATAAACAAGATTAAATCTTAGTCTTTTTATAAATATGCATCTAACTTTGAGTTATGCATGATGGTACAAGTATGCATGTCCCCTTACTCTTTAAGCTATGCATGGGTTATGTTAAATTGAGGATTAGTTGTTGATTTAGCTTTAAATTTCTTGGGGATTCTTCTTGATTTGGATTTAAATTATGAATTCTAGTATCCACGCTATTCTCATCATCAATCGTGGCATTTGCATGCATGAACATGGATTTTATAAAGGATATGATGTGGGTTAAGTCCCAAATATGTTTATGACTGTGATTTTGATCAAGTATGGATTATGACAAGAATGTGATCACATAATGTCTATGATATGGCTCTTTGAGAAACCATGGGTGTTTACATTAGTATGATATTATATGACAAGTATGGAGCTACTCTTATGCATGAAGTTTGACATGAAAGTGTATTTGGCTTTTTAACCTAATAAAGCATGATTATGAAATGTGTTTGACTTGTTAGTCACATATGCATGAAAGTAAAGCAAGTGATTTGTTCTTTAAGCTCAAATATGCATTTTTATGATGTCAAGTGTTTCCGTTCCCTTTTAAAGGCGTATATATGTATACGTATTATTATGAGATGACGACTTAGCTCCAAAAAGGATTAGAGTAGTAAGTGGGCTATTCCTAAGGGTCCCACTACTTTCTCTCAACATGTGCCAACATAGGTTATGCTACCAAAATGGGAGGCCCGTAAGGTATGCTATGATATGTTATGGAAATCCTTCTAAAATGACCAGGTCGTAAAGAAAGTGGCCATCACACCAAAATGTCTGGGTTGTAAGGTGTGGTGTAGGTTACCTTTGGTAAGTAATATACTCTCATCCAATGGGAGGCCTAGTCGGGAAAGTTCATGTTGTAGCTCACATGAGTTTCGATGTTGGTTATGGTCACATCCCCTATACTATAAGCATTATGGCATTTCATGCATCATGGACTTTATGGCATATTGGTATACTATCCTTTCCTATATTCTCCTTTTATATTTGTGCCCTTGCCATCTAATTGGTTGTAGGCTCATGTTCATATGCCTTTCATGCCCGCATACTTAGTGCATTATTATGTTCTAACCCATACTCTTTGTCTACATGCTCTAACCATGTAGGGACCGAAGATGACTTTCATCCTCCACTAGACGGCTAATCGTAATTCCTAAAGTTATTGCTTGTGGTGAGCCCTATACTACAAGGGCAACACCTACTTTCATCTACCCTTGTCTTTAATTTATGTCCCTTTACTTTATGACTTGAGGGTGAGCCTAGAATATGTCGAGGCCCCGTCTTGTCTTATCTTATGTAGAGGCATTGTTGGACATTTCAACTTTATTGAATATTATGCTATATGATACTTGTAATGATATGGCTGCCTATGTTAAGTGATGGTATCTTATGTTATGCTTTCATTTCCGCTTATGCTATTATGGTATGATTGGCTTGAGAATGTATTTATGTGGAAAGTCCCTAACCCTGGTTGCCTCATAGCTTGGTTCATACTTACCCACCCCTTAGAACGTAATTGCTATGTGCTATGTGATTCATGCTTATCCCATTCCTGGTAACATCGCTATAGCTTGAGTCCAAAGCCTCAGAATCCCCTAGACTTATGTGCTACTTGTTTATTATATGCACTTTTGAACTGATGATATTTGTGATGATACTATGATGGCTTGATCGAGGACTCTCGGGTTCTCCTTCGCCATGTCACATCTAGGCCCTACTCTTGGGTCATGAAAAAGATAGTATCAGAGCCCTAGGTTTGTAAATGATCCTTGTTGTCCAACATGCCATGTCACTTAGAGTCTTGTTCATGGGTGTGATACACGTCATACCTATGAACGAGAGGCTATGACGATAGTTTAGGAATTTTTTCACTTTATTATCCTCTATGTCGTGCTGTGAACTGCTATAAACGATTTCCTGAAATGGGGTGTTCTTGTTGCTCTTTCTGAAGATGTCTCCCATAAGATCTACCCTTCCCAGACAGGCTCCTGTCCCTGAGGAACAAGCCCCTCGTGAGCCGTGGGAGGAAACAAGGACCCACGCTAAATTTTGGAATGTGGTGTCCATGTTGGCCCAAGTGGTTGCAAATCAAGCCCGGCCAACAAATCCCATGAATGGTGGTACTCCAGCCTTTAGGGTGAGGGACTTCACCCGAATGAACTCTTCAAAATTCTTTGGTTCAAAGAGTGATAAGGATTCCCAAGAGTTTATTTATGAGCTTACAAAGGTGTTTACTATTATGGGTGTCAGTTCCGAGAAGAAGGCTGAATTGGCTTCCTATCAATTGAAGGATGTAGCTCATGTATGGTACAATCAATGGTTGGTGGAAAGAATGGAGGATGTTAAGGTCGATTTGAAGGAATTCAAGTCTACTTTTCTGGACCATTTCTTCCCTCTTGAATTCAAGAAGCCAAGATGATAGAATTTATTAACCTCAAGCAAGGTAGCATGACCATGAGGGACTGTTCTCTCAAGTTCACTAAGCTTTCAAAGTATGCTCCTATGTTAGTGGTTGATCCCCGTGCAAGAATGCACAAGTTCATTTCGAGTGTTTATGACTTGGTGGTGAAAGAATGTCGTACCGTTATGCTCATTAGGGACATGGATATCTCTCGACTCATGACCTATGATGGACAAATCGAGGGTGAGAAGCTCAAGGAGCGAAGGGTGAACGATTCTAAGAGAACCTGGTATGATGGTGGGTTCTCCGACTCTAAGGGTGGTGGCGGATTTGGTCTGTTCCAATAGGGCCAAGGTTCGAATGTGAGGTTTTCTAACCCAAGGGTGCCTCCTCCAAAGTTACAGATTGGGGGTGGTCCACGAATTACCCATTGTGACAGTGTGGGATGAACCATGTGAGTGATTGTAGGAGAGCTTCAGGTGCTTGCTTTGGATGTGAGGGTTTAGACCACAAGATTTCTGTGTGTCCAAGGGGTGCAAAGGAAGATCAAACGGCCCCTGGTGGTCAAGGAAAATCGAAGGCTCAGGTTGTTGGTGCTCCCAGGAACAAAATATTCTATGCTCTTCATACCCGACAGGAGGTGGAAGAAGCTCCAGACATCGTGACTAGTATGTTAAGAATATTTAATTTTGATTCTTATGCTTTACTTGATCCCGGTGTAAATTTATCTTTTGTGACTACTCTGTTGACTGCTAACTTTTGTTTGATTCCTGAAACTCTAAGGGAACCTTATTCGGTGTACACTCCCGTGGGTGAATCTATCATTGCCCGGAAAATGTATCGGGGTTGCCCTGTTTCTGTTTTGCATAAAGCGTTCCTGGGTGATCTTGTAGAACTTGAGATGTATGACTTTGATGTTATTCTTGGGATAGATTGGTTGCATGCCTCGTATGCCTCGATTGATTGTAGGACTAGAAAAGTCAAATTTATAGTTCCTGATGAACCCGTGTTGGAATGAAAGCGTAGTGATTCCGTGGTTAGGGGTCGGTTTATTTCTTACCTCAAAGCCCAAAAATTAATTTGTAAGGGGTGTATCTATCATATTATGTGGATTAGAGATGTGGAGGGTGAGTCACCTACTCTGGAATTGGTTCTAGTGGTTAATGAGTTTTCTGATATGTTTCCCCAGGACTTGCCCAGTATTCCTCCTGATAGAGAAGTGAATTTTGGCATACATCTCCTTCCGGATACTTAACCTATCTCCATTCCTCCTTATCATTTGGCTCCAGCTGAACTAAAGGAGTTAAAGGATCAATTGAAGGAGTTGTTAGAGAAAGGTTACATTAGACCGAGTATTTCACCTTGGGGTGCCCACGTGTTATTTGTGAGAAAGAAGGATGGTTCTCTCCGAATGTGTATTGATTATCGACAGTTGAATAAGGTGACCATCAAGAATAGGTACTCGTTACCCAGAATTGATGACTTGTTTAATCAACTCCAAGGGGCTACTCATTTCTCTAAAATAGACCTTCGTTCGGGTTACCATCAGTTGAAGGTAAGGGAGTGTGACATTTCCAAGATGGCCTTTCGAATTTGTTATGGGCACTTTGAGTTTGTTGTGATGTCGTTTGTTTTTACCAATTCTCCGGCAGTATTTATGGATCTCATGAATCGGGTGTTCAAACCATTCCTTGAAAGTTTTGTGGTGGTGTTCATCGATGACATCCTGATTTACTCGCGACGTGAGCGAGAGCATATGGATCACTTGAGGTTGGTGCTTCAAACTTTGAGGGAGAAACAATTATATGCCAAGTTTAGAAAGTGTGAATTTTGGTTGGGTGAAGTTGTATTTCTTGGTCATATGGTGTCCGATGATGGCATTAAAGTTGGTCCTAAGAAAACCAAAGGGGTGAAAAATTGGCCTAGACCGTTGACTCCTTCAGATATTCAGAGTTTTCTTGGATTAGCCGATTACTATTAGAGATTTGTCAAAGAGTTTTCTTCCATTGCATCCCCATTGAACAAATTGGCTCAGAAGAAGGCTAAGTTTGTGTGGTCAAGTGAGTGTGAGAAGAGTTTTCAAACTTTAAAGGATCGACTCACGTCAGCTTCTGTTTTAACCTTGGCCAATGGATTAGATGGGTTTATGGTTTATTTTGATGCTTCACGAATTGGGTTGGGTTGTGTACTTATGCAACATGGTAAAGTAATAGCTGACGCATTTCCGCAATTGAAGGTGCATGAGCAAAATCATCTAACCGATGATCTTGAGTTGGCGGCTGTGGTGTTTTCTCTAAATATTTGGAGACATTATCTATATGGGGTTCATGTGGATATTTTCACCAATCACAAGAGTTTTCAATAAGTGTTCACCCAAAGGGATATTAATTTGAGGTAAATGAAATGGCTGGAACTTCTCAAGGATTATGACATGAGTATGTTTTATCATCCCGGCAAGGCGAATATTGTGGCGGATGCCCTTTGTAGGCTATCTATGGAGAGTGTGTCGCATGTGGATGAAGGGAAGAAGGATATAATGAAGGATGTGCATCGGTTGGCTAGATTGGGTGTTGGGTTGGCCGACTCAGAAAATGGTGGTATTTTTATTCAAGGCAGATCTAGTCTTCAGTGGTGGTTTATGTTAAGGTGAAGCAAGACTTAGATCCTTCCTTGGTGGAGTTAAAGAAATTAGGTGTCGAAGGAAAGATTGAGGTTTTCTCCCAAGGGGGAGATGGTGTGCTACATTATAAAAATTTATTATGTGTTCCAGATGTTGATGGCCTACAGGAGACTATTATGAGAGAAGCTCATAATTCCCAATATTCTATTCATCCATAATCCACTAAAATGCATCGAGATTTTAAGAAGTTGTATTGGTGGCATGGTATGAAGAAAGACATAGCCAAATTTGTGTTGGAATGTCTGAATTGCCAATAAGTGAAGGTTAAACATCAAAGGCCCGGTGGATTAGCCTAAGATATCAAGATTCCTACTTGGAAATGGGAGGATTTAAATATGGATTTTGTGGTTGGGTTGCCCCGTACTTGGAAACAATTTGACTCAATATGGGTTGTGGTTGACCGCATGACCAAGTCGGCTCACTTCCTACTGGTCAAGACTACTTATAGTGCTGAGGATTATTTAAAATTGTACGTTTGTGAGTTAGTAAGGTTGTATGGTATACCAAGGTCAATTATATCAGATCGTGGTACTCAAGTCACTTCTCATTTTCGGAGTTCGTTTCAAAAGAGACTCGTTACTAAGGTCAAACTAGGCATGACTTTCCATCCCCAAACCGATGGACAAGCTGAGAGGACAATTCAAACCTTGGAGGATATGTTAAGGGCTTGTGTGTTAGAGTTCAAAGGAAATTAGTATGATCATCTACCGCTTATTGCGTTTGCCTATAATAATAGTTTTTATGCTAGCATTGGTATGGCCCCATTCGAAGCTTTGTATGGTAGAAGGTGTAGATCCCCGGTGGGATGGTTTGAGATAGGTGAGGTCGCATTGTTAGGCTCGAATTTCGTGGTTGAGGCCATAGAAAAGGTGAAGTTGATTAGGGAGAGATTTAGGATGGCTCAAAGTCGCCAAAAGTCCTATTCGAATGTTAGGAAGAGGGATCTCGGATTCCATGTAGGTGATTGGGTTTATGTGAAGGTATCTCCTATGAAAGGCATCATACAATTTGATAAAAAGGGCAAGTTGAGACCTCGATACGTCGGACCATACGAGGTTGTCAAGTGGATTGACAATGTGGCTTATATGTTGGATTTGCCTTCGGAGATAAGCTCTATTTATCTAGTTTTCCATGTTTCTATGTTGAGGAAATTGGTTGGTGACCTTTCGGCAATTGCACCTTTTGAGGGTGTGACGGTTGAGGAGGATTTGACTTATAAAGTGGTACTGGTTGAAATTTTGGATAGGCAAGTGAAGAGGCTTCGCATGAAGAAGGTGGCCTCGGTTAAGGTGCTTTGGAGGAACCAACATGTAGAGAGTGCTACGTGAGAGGCGGAGGCGGACATGATGGAGTGATGCCCCTATCTTTTCCAATCTACTTAAGCCTAAGGTACTAGGTTCTATCCTTTCTAATGGTCCTAATTCTTTTAATTCTTGAGTTTCATGACATTGCATGCATACATGAGCACTAAAATGATTTGAATGATGTTTTTACATGGGTTTTAAATGGCTTTGAAAATGATGCATATTCTATTATAAGTTATGATGAAAATGTTCCTTGTTTGATTAACTTCCTTAAGTCGTGGTCTAGCTCATTCGAGAACGAATGTTCCCAAGGGGGAGATGATATAACGACCCAAATTTTTTTTAACTTCGTACTAGTGGATCAAGGTCCATTTTGAACTAGTTATGGTTGTGTAGTGATGACCATGAGTTCTATGTAAGTGGTCGTATTCAAAGAAATTGTGTTGGTTAAGTTTGCTTGATGTTTTGTAGAATGTAGTGACTTCGAAGGGCCTTATCTCTTTGTACAAGATGAACTGTATGGATTATCACCTTTTAAAACGAAGCTCTTCAAGTTATCTTCACAACACAATTGGTTTCACTCAAATCGGAGTTAGTATGTGGAAGTTATGACCGTTTCCGTAGGACTGTCCGTGGCCGTTTCACTCAAATAGAGAGCGCCAAAGTTGCTAAGGCAGGGCCATACGGGAGGGGCCTCGAGCAGTGGGAAGGATCATGACCCGTGAGTTATTCCAGAAAGTGGGCTAGGTGAGGGACCAAGGTCGAAACCAAGTAAGGCTCCACGGACCACCTCACGGTCCGTGTGATGCCTTACGGTCCTGTAAAGCAGCACACGGACTGTACACCGGTTTGTATAACGCCTTACGGTCTGTGAAGGCCTTCGTGGAGTGGTCCAGAGACTTCCTAGACCCCAGGGTCAGGACTCCAGGCTATGTAAGGCTCCACGGACCAGTGTACAGTGTGTGTACAGCTTCACAGACCGTGAGTCCTGTTGTGGGGTGATCCAGAAAGTCATCCAAGATTTAAAGCCAAGGCATGAACCAAGTCAAGCCACACGGTAGGGCTTACGGTCGGTGAGCCACTACATGGACCATGTAGATGCTTCCATCAGCGACTGTTTTAGTTATCTGCTCCATTTTATTAATGTTTAATTTGTAATTTTAATTATCCCTAGAGTCATTTTTTACTTTCTAAAGTCTCATAAAACCCCCAAATTGAACCCTAA
>JBCEWC010014519.1:0-14320 GCA_038996855.1 Solanum aculeatissimum
TTTATATTTTTTAATATATATAGTATAAGTATTTTATATCTAATATCATCGTCTATCAAATAGGTATTTATCATTTTTTTCAAAGATGGTTACTATTGCATATTAATTTGTGGTCATTCTTGATAAACTTCAAATTCTAAATTCGACTCCTATGTATGACATCTAATAATCTGTAAATATATTCTCTCATGCCATGCATCTTTCATATTATGTCATTTTCATAGATTTTATAGAATAGTTTTCTGAAGATGCTTTTATCAATACTTCTTTGTTGAAGTAATTTGAACTTAGATGATTTCCTTCATATTTTAAAAAACTAATAATATTTTTATGGGATGTTCCCAAAAATGGATAACTGAAATTATGTCAATTTCTTTATAATTCTTTTAATCAAACCATCAATTCGTTAAATTTCTCTTCATCATGTTAAAAATTGAATAATATGTGAAACAACATATATCAAATAACATGATAAGCAACTTTGTATAAGATCGAGCAAGAAAGGAAAAATAAATAAAATTCTTATTATTAGAAATACTCACCAGAAACTCGACTCTTACCTTACATAGAAAAAAATGCACTCTAGCAAGAAGCCCTAGGTGATGGCAACGCTAACGTTTCTTCTTACGGACGGTGGCAATGGATTCTGGCATCGCAGGCCAGCCTCCTGAGGGGTCTGGCCTGAGCAATGCTGCATCAAGAATTAATAAAAACTTTGCATCTTTATTTAAGGAATCTAGTCTAGAATTTGAGAACCCTATACCTATGAGACCAATTGCATACTTGCACGGCGAACAAAAGATCATATGGGAAGAAGCTGAGGTGATTCAGATGATACACAAGGAAAGACTCCAATACAAGGTTATTGATTTTGTTTTTATGGAATGCCAGAGATCAAAGAGCTAAGGAAGATCATCCCAATGCAATGCGAATTGAAGGGAGAATGTAACATTGGGGTATTGGGAGCACATCATGTTTTGATTCGTGCTTCCAACATGAAAGATTATGTCAAGCTATTATCAAAACCAATCATATATCTATTGCATAAACAGTGGAATTATCCTATGAGGACTTTCAAATGGGATCCTATGTTCGATCCAGAAGAGGAAACATCAACGACAATAGCCAAGATTTCATTTCCATCATTGCCACTGAATATTTTTGTGCAAGAAACTTTTTTCTCCTTGGCGGCAGTAGTTGGGAAACCACTACAAGTGGATATGACAATGAAAAATCAAACTAGGCCCAGTTGTGCTAGAGTCAAGGTGGAGGTTGACCTATTGGGATAATTCCCTAAAAGAATAAATATCGAGGGTTAGGAGGGCTACTGTAGAAATAACGGAGAAGTGGATTGATATTAGGAATGATTATATGCCCAAGTATTTCTTAAATTGCAAATTGCAGGGACACGACGATAAAGGATGATATGTCCTGTATCCTGAACTTTTTAAAAAGATGACAGAAGAAAAGAAGGATACTAATTGGGAAACTGGGGAACAACCAAGCAAAGGAAAAGACAACGATAAAGGGAATGGAAAGGGGGTTAACATGGAGAACTTTCAGAGACAGAAGAACAAAAGACATTAGGGAGGGGGTAAATAGCAAAAGCCTGAAAAACAGGTATGGAACTCTAAGGGTAAACTTCCCGATAAAATAAATACTGAAAATAAATTTGAGGCCCTAGTGGATGAGGCATAGAATAACTAGAATGACAACCTAGACCTAATAAACATGTCTACTGGTGTCGCCAAAACTACACCTCCACTTAGAAGATAAGCGGTTGTTGTCAAATTATATAACCTAACCGAGGTTAGGATCGATCCCATAGGGAATATGGTTAGACCTGGAGTAATGACTAGTAATTTGAGTTGAATTAACCTACTTATCTCCTAAAAGGGGGGAGGGGTGATTTTATGATTGTAATAAGTAAACCTAAACTAGAAGCAAGTGTTGTGAAACCAATAGGAGAAGTAACTAGGGTATTGTGTTCCCCATGAATTTCTAACGCAGTATCACCAGATAATCATAATCTTTTCTAGTGTGTAGCATACATAACGGTAAGTTTAGTTTACCAAATCTTTTGATTCAGGCGAGAGGTATATTTCACTAGGTGATTTGATCCATCCCGTAGCAAGACATTGCTAACCCTTACCTTTTGTTCTAGTACAATCTCCCCTTGATCCAATTTGGTTAATTAGACGAGAGAGATCACATCGAATCCCATTAACTACCCCATTTTCTCATTCCTTACAACCTTCATCCAATCGATAGGAATTAGGGAAAGTTCTAACATTGACACCATTAAAAAGCAATGACATTGAAGGGCGTATTTTTCACAATCCGAAAGTAGGGTTTAGATGTGACATGGCAAATGAGAACTCGAGAGTCCTTAAACAAGCCATCTTAGCATCAATTTACACATCATTGGTTCGAAAGTGCGTAATTTAACAAAAAACACATAATTCTAAGGGATTACGGGACTTTGGACTCAAGCTTTGGGAATATCAATTGGGAAAAGGATTTGCATGAATCACATAGCACATAACAAGTACGTTCTAAGGGGCGGGTAAGTATGACTCATGCTATGGGGACAAGAAGGGACTTGAGACTTTCCACATAAGCACATTCTCATTAAACATATCATAATAACATAAGCATAACCATCTCTTCAATACATATTACATAGCCAAATCATCTAAAGTAATCACATAACATAATCGTACGGGAGTCTTTGTGATGTCCAACAATGCCTCTAGTCTAGAATAGGAAGGGGGCCAAGACATGTCCCAGGCTCACCCTCAAAGTAAAGAAGTAAACAACATACATAAAGGTAGATAGAGGGTGGATGTTGTCCTTGGAACATAGGACTCACCACTAATGATACTCAAAGATCTGACTCAACCGTCAAGGGGTAGATAGATATTGTCTTCGGTCCCTACATGGTTAGATCATGTAGATAAAGAGTATGTGTTAGTACATATAATGCACAATGTATGTAGGCATGCAATGCATATGAACATGATCAACCTATAGACCGATGCTAGATGACAAGGGCACATATATAGAAAGAAGATTATAAGAAAGGATGATATACCAATATGCCATGAAATTCATGATGAATGAATGCTTAATTATATAAACATAAAGGGGATAAGACCTCAACCGACATAAGACCAAGTGAGCTATAACTTGGAACTTTGTCGTCTACCCCACAATGAATAAAGAGGTGACCTACTTGCCAAAGGTAGATTCTTTCATAACATCATCATCTCATAAGAGGCATAAACACAAACCTATATTTGGCACATAGTTTGACGAAAAAGAGTATGGACCCTTGGAGATAGTCCACGCCGACATCCAATCCCTCGGTGGTAAGCCATCATCCCACAAGAATATATACATATATATACATGCTTTTAAAAAGAGGACAAGTAACTTGACATCATAACCATGCATAATTGGGCTTAAAAGCCAAATCATTTTCTTTACTTTCATGCATACGTGAATAAAAAGTCAAAACATTCTTCGTATCATACTTTTATGCATAAGCGACTAAAAAATCAAATCATTCTTGATGACATACTTTCATGCATAGGAATAGCCCCATTCTTACATAGGTATGAGAAAAAAGTATGGACCCTTGGAGATAGTCCACGCCAACTCTAGTCTCAATCCTATGCGCCTTTAAACATGTACATATGGTGTAAACACCTATTCTTTTACTAAAAAATTCATATCATAGACATAGTGTGATCACAACCTTGTTATACCCATTCTTTGCTTGAAAACATAGTCATAAACATCTTTGGTACTTAGCCCACATCAAAAGCTTCATAAAATCCATATTCATTAATGCAAATGTCATGAATGATGAATGAATAATATGGGTAATGGAAATCAACATTTAAATCATCATAATAATATAGATTCATAGTTAAATTATAATGAAATCCACAATTAAAACATAATTCATACTACCCATGCTTGAATTGAAGACTTGAAGGGACATGCATAATTGAATCTTCTTAATCTCAATGTAAATTATGATAATTAAACTTAAATCACTTTAAAATCATGTAATAAGTACAACCCATACTTCAATTTAATTAAATCATTCATAATTTGAAAGATCCAAATTTAAAGTAAGCATAATTGCATAAAATCAATTGAAGAAATTCATTTGGGACTTCATGGTTGAAAAGAGCCATGAATAAATTCCCACATACCTTGATTAGGAAGATGAATTTGAGAAGAATTTAGCTTGAAGTTGAAATCCCTAATTGAATCCTTGCTTGAATCTTGAAGATGAGACTTGAAGAGAATTTTGAGAGTTTGATTTTGAAACTAAGTGTTAGTCTTGAATGAGGGGTTATGAAATAGATAGGGGCTGATTAGGAGTGTAAAAAGGAGGCATCAAGGTCTTAAAAATCCTTGGGGATGAACCAAAATATCAAAAATACCTCAATAAAATGATCCTTAAAATTTTATCATGAAGCCCCCATGGTCAGTTTCATGGGTCGTGAGCCTCTTCACGGGTCGTGAGGCTCACTAACTCAGCACAGACAGTCCCTACAAAAGTTAACATAACGTTTTACTACGAACTTGGAATTGAGTGAAACTAGTTTTATTGGAAAGCTAACTCAAGGATCTTCAATTTGATAGGTAATGAGCCACCCAGTTCTTCTTGGGTTAAGAGATATGACCAGTTAAAGTTGATCCTTCCAACAGTCCATGTGAGATTTCATACTTAGAAAAATTTTCACTTCAACGCCCAAACGGACCACTTCACAAACTGTTTGATGTCACACAACTCGTGAAAGGTTATTTTATGAAGTTTCTTGGCCAAAATATGGTTTTCAAGGCTAAGTCTCCACTCACGAGCCACTACACGGCTAGTAAAGTGTCACATAAACCGTGTGGGGTTCATGTGATAGACGTCTTGATCTAAAACTTCAATCTAAGGACAAATACTCCATACATACAAGGCCAAGGGCCATATTAAGGATTTTCCACACTTAAAACCAAGTTTTTGGAAGAAATCATCATCCAAGTCCATCCTCACGGATCGTGAGAGGTCACACGGTTTGTATGGGGTCTCCTGGTAACTTGCCTTAGCCAATTTCTAGATTAAACCTCTGTATAGGCAGTCCTACTAAAAAAGCCATAACTTTTTCATCTGAACTCCAAATCAAGTGAAACCAAGTGAGTTGGAAAGATAACTCAAAGATTTTCAATTGGAGAGGTCCTAAATTACCCATTTCTACTTATGCTAGGAAATATTGTAATGACCCGAAATTTTTTAAACTTTATAGTATTTGATTAAGGTCTAATGAAACCTGTTATGGTTGGCTAGTAACCATCATGGGTCTTACTTATGTGGCCATGTTCAAAGAAATCGCGTTGATTAAGTTTGTTTGATGTTTTGTGGAGAGTACTGACTTTGAATGGCTATATCTCTTGGTACAAGATGAACTATATGGGCTATGACCTTTCACAGCGAAACGCTTTGAGTTATCTTCGCAACGCAATTGGTTTCACTCAAATCGGAGTTCGTATGTGGAAGTTATGGACGTTTCGGTGGGACTGTCTATGGCCAAAAGTGTTCTGAAAATGGAGGGCCAATGTTGGCTAAGGTAGGGCCATACGGGTGGACCACGGGCCTTATGGCGGTCCACAACCCGTGAGCCTGCCCGTGGGTTGGTCCAGAGAGTGGGCTAGGAAATGGACCAAGGTCGGAACCAAGTAAGGATCCACGGACCATCGCACGGTCCGTATGATGCCTCACAGTCTGTGAAAGCCTTCGTGGAGTGGTCCAAAGACTGCCTAGACCCCAGGGCCAGGACTCCGGGCCAAGTGAGGCTCCACGGACCAGTGTACGGTCCGTGTGCAGCTTTACAGACCCGTGAGTCCTGTCGTGGGGTGATCCAGAAAGTCTTTCAAGATTTCAAACCAAGGCATGAACCAAGTCAAGCCACACAGTAGGGTTCACAGTCCGTGAGCCACTACACAGACTGTGTGGGTGCTTTCGTCGGTGACTATTTCAGTTATCTGCTCTATTTCATTAATGGTTAATTGGTAATTTTAATTACTTCTAGGGTTGTTTTAGCCTTTCTAAATTCTCCTAAAACCACTAAAATGGAACTCTAATTCATTTTAATTCATTCAAGCCCTCAATTCATCTCCCAAATTCTCTCAATTTTTCTCGTCCACCATTGAAGACCAAACTTGAAATTGGGGGAAACTCAAGTTTCATCAGAAACTTCTCAATCTTCTTGTTAATTTCAAGGTATGTGGGATTGATTCATGGTTTCTCTTCCAACAATGAAGACCCCAAAATTCTTTTCTTAAATTTTGATAAATTATGATTTTTCTTGAAATAGGTCTTTTTGAATTAAGAATGATTTAGTGAAATTGAAGTGTATACTGTTCTTATTTAATGATTTCAAGATGAACTAAGCCCCTAATTGATGAATTCCTTTGATTTAATGAAGGCACAAATATGCATGTCCCCTTACTATTTAATTTATGCATGGGTAATGTTAAACTGAGATTTAATTATTGATTTAACTTTGAATTTCTTATGAATTCTTCTTAATTTGGATTTAAATTATGAATTCTAGTACCCATGCTATTCTCATCATCAATCATGGCATTTGCATGCATGAATATGGATTTCATGAAGGATATGATATGGGCGAAGTCCCAAATATGTTTATGACTATGATTTTGAACAAGTATAGGTTATGACAAAAATGTGATCACATAATGTCTATGATATGGCTCTTTGAGCAACCATGGCTGTTTACACCAATATGATATGATATGACAAGTATGAAGCTACTCTTATGCATGAAGTTTGATATGAAGGTGTATTTGGCTTTTTAGCCCAATGAAGCATGATGATGAAATGCGTTTGACTTTTGGTCACATAGGCATGAAAGTAAAGCAAGTGATTTGGCCTTTAACCCTAATTATGCATGATTATGATGTCAAGTGTTTCCATTCCTTTTTAAAAGCATGTATATGTATACGTATTCTTGTGGGATGCCGACTTAACTCCGAAAAGGATTGGAGTAGTGAGTGGGCTATCCCCAAGTTTTCCTCAACTATGTGCCAACATAGGTTATGCTACCGAAATGCGAGTCCCTAAGGTATGTTATGCTACGATATGATATGTTATGTAAATCCTTCCAAAATGATTGGATCGTAAGAAAGGTGGCCATCATAGCAAAATGATCGGGTCATAAGGTGTGATGTAGATTACCTTTGGCAAAATAATCTTCTCTCATTCGATGGGAGGCCTCATCGGGAAAGTTCATGTTGTAGCTCACATGAGTTTGGATGTCGGTCATGGTCACATCCCCCATACTATAAGCATTATGGCAGTTTATGCATTATGTGTTTCATGGCATATTGATATACTATCCCTTCCTATATTCTCTTCCTATATATGTGCCCTTGTCATCTAGCGTGGTTGTAGGCTCATGCTCATATGCATTGCATGTCCCCATACTTAGTGCATTCTTATCTGCTATCCCATACTCTTTGTCTACATGCTCTAACAATGTAGGGACCTAAGGTGACTTTCATCCCCCGCTAGACGACTAATTGAGATTCTTGAAGTTATTGCTTGTGGTGAGCCCTATACTCCAAGGGCAACACCCACTTTCATCTACCTTTGTCTTTACATTATGCTCCTTTACTTTATGACTTGAGGGTGAGCCCGAAATATGCTGAGGCCCCGCCTTATCTTATGTAGAGGTATTGTTTGACATATCGAACTCTATTGTACGTTATGCTATGTGTTACTTGTAATGCTATGGCTACCTATGTTAAGTGATGGTATCTTATGTTATGCTTCCGTTTCCACTTATGCTATTATGATATGTTTGGATTGGAAATGTGCTTATGTGGAAAGTCCTTAACCCTTCTTGCCCCCATAGCTTGAGTCATACTTATCCGCCCCTTAAAACATAATTGCTATGTGCTACGTGATTCATGCTTATCCCATTTCCAGCAACATCCCCATAGCTTGAGTCCAAAGCCCCAGAATCCCCTAGATTTATGTGCTATTTGTTTATTATACGCGCTTCAGAATAGATGATGTGTGTGATGATGCTATAATGGCTTGATCGAGGACTCTTAGGTTCTTCTTCACCATGTTATATCTAGGCCCTACTCTCGGGTCGTGACAAAGATGGTATCAGAGCCCTAGGTTTGTAAATGATCCTCGGAGTCCAACATGCCGCCTTAATTAGAGTCTTGTTCATGGGTGTGATGCATGCCATACCTATGAACGAGAGGCTATGACGACGTTTTAGGAATTTTCTCTCTTCATTGTCCCTTATGTCGTGCTTTGAACTATTTTGGAAAGTTTCCTGAAATGAGGTGTTCTTGTTACTCTTTCAGAAAATGCCTCCCAAAAGAGCTCCCCTTCCCAGATAGACTCTTCTCCCTGATGAACAAGCCCCTCATGAGCCTGTGGAGGAAATATTGATTCACATCGAATTTTGGAATATGGTGTCTATGTTGGCCCAAGTGGTGGCTAATCAAGCTCGGCCAACTAATCCCATGAATGGTGGCACTCCAACTTCTAGGGTGGGGGACTTTACCCAGGTGAATCCTCCGAAATTCTTTGGTTTGAAGAGTAATAAGGATGCCCAAGAGTTCATTGATGACTATTATGGGTGTCAGTTCTGAGGAAAAAATTAAGTTGGTGCATAATAGTTGAAAGATATTCATGCATTTTCCTGACTATGCTAGTCTAATTGATCCCCGTGCAAGAATGCACAAGTTCATTTTGGGAGTTTCTGACTTGGTGGTGAAAGAATGTCGTACCACTATGCTCATTAGGGACTTGGATATCTCCTGGCTCATGACTTATGCTGAACAAATTGAGGGTGAGAAGCTCAAGGAGCGAAGGGTGAACGACTCTAAGAGAGTCCGGTATGATGGTGGGTTCTCCAACTCTAAGGGTGGTGGTGGATTTAGTCGATTCTAACAAGGCCAAGGTTCGAATATGAGGTTTGCTATTCCAAGGGTGCCTCCTCCTAAGTTATAATTTGAGGGTGGTCCACGAATTCCCCGGTGTGACCAGTGTGGGAAAAACTATTTGGGTGATTATAGGAGAGCTTCAGGTGCTTGCTTTGGGTGTGGAGGCTTGGACCATAAGATTTTTGACTGTCCAAGAGGTGCAAAGAAAGATTGAGCGGCCCCTGGTGGTCAAGGGCAGTTGAAGGCTTAGATTGTTGATGCTCCCAGGAACAACAGGTTCTATGCTCTTCATGCCCGACAAGAGGTAGAGGAAGCTCCAGACGTCACGACTGGTATGTTAAAAGTCTTTAATTTTGATGTTTATGCTTTACTTGATCCGGGTGCACATTTATCTTTTGCAACTCCTCTGTTGGCTGTTAAATTTGGTTTGAGTCCCGAAACTCTGAGGGAACCTTATTCGGTGTACACCCCCATGGGTGAGTCTATTATTGCCCGAAAAGTGTATCGGGGTTATCTTATTTTTGTGTTGCATAAAGCTTTCCCCGGTGATCTCGTAGAGCTTGAGATGTATGACTTTGATGTTATTCTTTGGGATGGATTGGTTGCATGCCTCTTATGCCACAGTTGATTGTAGAACTAGGCAAGTCAAGTTCTAAGTTCCTAATGAGCCCGTATTGGAATGGAAGGGTAATGATTCCGTGGTTAGGGGTCGGTTTATTTCCTACCTCAAAGCCCAAAGAATGATATGCAAGGGGTGTATCTATCATATTGTAAGGGTTAGAGACGTGGAGGGTGAGTCACGGACGCTTGAATTGGTTCCGGTGGTTAATGAATTTACTGATGTGTTTCCTGAGGATTTTCCCGGCATTCCTCCCGATAGAGAAGTGGATTTTGGCATAGACCTCCTTACGGATACTCAACCTATTTCTATTCCTTCTTACCGTATGGCTCCGGCCGAACTAAAAGAGTTGAAGGAACAGTTGAAGGACTTGTTGGAGAAGGGATACATTAGACCAAGTATTTCATCTTGGGGTGCTCCCGTATTGTTTATAAGAAAGAAGGATGGTTCACTTCAAATGTGTATTGATTATCGACAATTGAATAAGGTGACTGTCAAGAATAAGTACCCGTTGTCCAGAATTGATGACTTATTTGATCAACTCCAAGGGGCTACTCATTTCTCTAAAATATATCTTCGTTCGGGTTACCATCAATTGAAGGTAACGAAGTGTGATATTCCCAAGACGACCTTTCAGACTCGTTATGGGCATTTTGAATTTATGGTGATGTCGTTTGGACTGACCAATACTCCGACGGTGTTTATGGATCTTATGAATCGGGTATTTAAGCCATTCCTTGACAGTTTTGTAGTGGTGTTTATTGATGACATCTTGATTTACTCCCGAAGTCAGCGAGAGAATAGGGATCACTTTAGATTGGTGTTTCAAACTTTGAGGGAAAAACAATTGTTCGCCAAGTGTGAATTTTGGTTGGGAGAAGTTGCATTTCTTGGTCATGTGGTGTCCGGTGAGGGCATTAAGACTGATCCTAAGGAAACCGAAGCGGTGAAGGATTGGCCTAGACCGTTGACTCCTTTGGATATTCGAAGTTTCCTTAGATTGGCCGATAACTATCGGAGGTTTGTTGAAGGATTTTCTTCCATTGCGTCCCCGTTGACCAAATTGACCCTGAAGAAGGCTAAGTTTGTGTGGTCAAGTAAGTGTGAGAAGAGTTTTCAAACCTTGAAGGATCGACTCATGTCAGCTCCTATTTTAACCTTTCCCAATGGGTTAGATGTGTTTGTGGTGTATTGTGGTGCTTCATGGATCGGGTTGGGTTGTGTACTTATCCAACATGGTAAAGTAATAACTTATGCATCTCGACAATTGAAGGTGAATGAGCAAAATTATCCGACCCATGATCTTGAATTGGCGGCAGTGGTGTTTGCTCTAAAGATTTGGAGACATTATCTATATGGGGTTCACATGGATGTTTTCACCGATCACAAGAGTTTACAATATGTGTTCACCCAAAGGGATCTTAACTTGAGGCAAAGGAGATGGTTGGAACTTCTCAAGGATTATGACATGAATGTCCTTTATCATCCCGGCAAGGCAAATATTGTGGCGGATACCCTTAGTAGGCTATCTATGGGAAGTGTGTCGCATGTGGATGAAGGAAAGAAGGAGATAGTGAAGGATGTGCACCGGTTGGCTAGATTGGGTGTTAGGTTGGCTCACTAAAAAAATGGTGATATTTTTTTGTTCAAGGCGGATCCGAGTCTTCGGTGGTGATGGATGTTAAGGAAAAGTAAGACTTAGATCCTTCCTTAGTGGAGTTAAAGAAATTGGTTGCCGAAGAAAAGATTGAAGTTTTCTCCTAAGGGGGAGATGGTGTGTTATGGTACCAAAATCGATTGTGTGTTCTGGATGTTGATGCCCTAAAGGAGATTATCATGAGTGAAGCTCATAATTCCTAATATTCTATTCATCTGGGATCCACCAAAATGCACCGAGATTTGAGGGAGTTGTATTGGTGGCATGGCATGAAGAAATACATAGCCAAATTTGTGTCAGAATGTTCGAATTACCAACAAGTGAAAGTTGAACATTAAAGGCCCAGTGGTTTGGTCCAAGATATCGAGATTCCTACTTGGAAGTGAGAAGATGTGAATATAGATTTTGTGGTTGGGTTGTCCCGTACTCGATGGGCTGTTGTTGACATAATGACTAAGTCAGCTCACTTCTTACCGATCAAGACTACCTATAGTGCCGAGGATTATGCTAAATTGTACATTTGGGAATTGGTGAGGTTGCATGGTGTACCGAGGTCCATCATATCAGATCGTGACACTCAATTTACTACTCACTTTTGGAGATCATTTCAAAAGGGACTTGGTACTAAGATCAAATTAAGCATGGCTTTCCATCCCCAAACCGATGGACAAGCTAAGAGGACAATTCAAACCTTGGACGACATGTTAAGGGCTTGTGTGTTGGAGTTCAAGAGAAATTGGAATGATCATCTACCGCTTATTGAGTTTGCCTTTAATAATAGTTTTCATGCTAGCATTGGTATGGCCCCGTTCGAAGCTTTGTATGGTAGGAGGTGCAGATCCTCGATGGGTTGGTTTGAGGTAGGTGAGGCGACATTGTTAGGCCCATAATTGGTGGTTGAGGCCATAGAAAAGGTGAGGTTGATTAGGGAGAGATTGAGGACGGCTCAAAGTCACCAAAAGTCTTACTCGGATGTTAGGAAGAGGGATCTCGAATTCTATGTAGATGATTGGGTTTATGTGAAGGTATCTCCTATGAAAGGCGTCATGCGCTTTGGCAAAAAGGGCAAGTTGAGCCCTTGGTATGTCGGACCATATGAGGTTGTGGAGTGGGTTGGCAATGTGGCTTATAGGTTGGATTTGCCTCTGGAGATGAGCTCTATTCATTTGCTGTTCCATGTTTCGATGTTGAGGAAGTTGGTTGGTGACCCTACCATAATTACACCTTTGGAGGGTGTGATGGCTGAGGAAAATTTGACTTATGAAGAGATACCGGTTCAAATTTTGGATAGGCAAGTTAAGCGGCTGTGCAACAAGGAGGTGGCTTCGATTAAGGTGCTTTGGAGGAACCAAAAGATATAGAGTGCTACATGGGAAGCGAAGTTGGACATGATAGAGAGATACCCATATCTTTTCCAATCTACTCAAGCCTAAGGAAATGGACCATGTCCAGAACCAAGTAAGGCTCCACGGACCACCTCACGGTCCGTGTGATGCCTCACGGTCCGTGAAGACCTTCGTGGAGTGGTCTAGATACTTCCTAGACCCCAGGGCCAGGACTCCGGGCCAAGTGAGGCTCCACGGACTAGTGTACGATCCGTGTGCAGCTTCACGGACCGTGAGTCCTATCGTGGGGTTCCAGAAAGTCTTCCAATATTTCAAGCCAAGGCATGAACCAAGTCAAGCCATACGATAGGGTTCACGGTCCGTGAGCCACTACACAAACCGTGTGGGTGCTTCTGTCAGCGACTATTTTAGTTATCTGCTCCATTTCATTAATGGTTAATTGGTAATTTTAATTACTCCTAGGGCCATTTTAGCCTTTCTAAATTTCCTAAAACCCACAAAAGTGAACCCTAAGTCATCTTAATTCATTCAAGCCCTCAATTTATCTCCTAAATTCTCTCATCCACCAATGAAGACCAAGCTTGAAATTGGGGGAAACTCAAGTCTTCATTAGAAACTTCTCAATCTTCTTGTTAATTTCAAGGTATGTGGGATTGATTCATGGTTTCTCTTCCACCCATGAAGACCCAAAAATCCTTTTCTCAAATTTTGATAAATTATGATTTTTCTTGAAATGAGTGTTTTGAATTAAGAATGATTTAGTGAAATTGAAGTGTGGGCTGTTCTTATTTAATGATTTCAAGATGAATTAAGCCCCTAATTGATGAATTCCTTTGATTTAATGAAGGTACAAGTATGCATGTCCCCTTACTATTTAATTTATGCATGGGTAATGGTTTAATTGTTGATTTAACTTTGAATTTCTTATGGATTCTTCTTAATTTGGATTTGAATTATTAATTCTAGTACCCATGCTATTCTCATCATCAATCATGGAATTTGCATGCATGAACGTGGATTTCATGAAGAATATGATGTGGGCTAAGTCCCAAATATGTTTATGACTATGATTTTGAACAAGAATGGGTTATGACAAGAACGTGATCACATAATGTCTGTAATATGATTCTTTGAGCAACCATGAGTGTTTACACCAATATGATATAATATGAAAAGTATGGAGCTACTCTTATGCATGAAGTTTGACATGAATGTGTATTTGACTTTTTAGCCCAATGAAGCATGATTATGAAATGTGTTTGACTTTTGGTCATGTATGCATGAAAGTAAACCAAGTGATTTGACCTTTAAGCCTAATTATGCATGATTATGATGTCAAGTGTTTCCGTTCCATTTTAAAAGCATATATATGTATACGTATTCTTGTGGGATGACGACTTAGCACTGAAAAGGATTGGAGTAGTAAGTGGGCTATCCCCAAGTGTCCCACTCTTTTTCTTCAACTATGTGCCAACATAGGTTATGCTACCGAAATGGGAGGCCCGTAAGGTATGCTATGCTTTGATATGATATGTAAATCCTTTTGAAATGACCGGGTCATAAGGAAGGTGGCCATCACACTGAAATGACTAGGTCGTAAGGTATGGTGTAGATTATCTTTGGCAAGTAATCTTCTCTCATTCGATGGGAGGCCTCATCGGGAAAGTTCATGTTGTAGCTCACATGAGTTTGGATGTCGGTCAT
>JBCEWC010014520.1:0-14320 GCA_038996855.1 Solanum aculeatissimum
CCGATGAAGTGTGATGACAAGTTTGAGAGGCTTGTTTGGGGTTCCTTCGGGTTCCTCATTCTCCATGTCACGTCTAGACCCTAGGCTTGGGTCGTGACAGTGAGACCCCATATTTCTCGTCTTCCATAATATACATATTGTGGCATGTTGTATAAGGAATATATGACTATGGATAGATACTAAGGGTAATAAGGCTTCAAATAGGTGGTAATATCAAGGGATTAAAGTTTTAAGTCAAAGGAATCCCCAAAATGCATATTCAGGATAAGAGAGATGGCCCAAGTGGCACTTTACCCTTTTCAAAAGATTTAAATTAAGTTTCACTTCTTGGATGGGATTAAAAGTGCATAATTTGAAAATAATGGATTTTTAAGGGGTATTTTAATATCTCAAAGTTCATATGTTATGTTCCAGAGTTGAGGAAGTTGCAAGATAAAGTTTGGCCAAAGTTACTGTAAGCTTCATTAAGAAATCCTTCTTAAATTTGGGTCAAATGTATTAAACCATATTTTCAAACATAAAGGAATTAGAAGGTCCATGACCTCTCACATTGAAGGTCTATGAGTATAGTTTTTAAAGCACAAAACCGTGTATCAATCCAACTTTAGAATAAAAAGTTATGAGAGTTTTACCGCGACTACCTGAGTAGAAAATCGGGTCATGGGCCGGGTCGGGTCAAGCCCAACTATATGTCCGCTACTTTGATGTTTTAAAGATGAAAATGAATATTGTTCGTCCTAAAACAGTAGAGAATCTGAAGAGAAAGCTCCCACCAGGTCCCTAAGTGACTTAGGTACATTCTATGCGTTTTTACCATTAAAGTTCCCTCACGTACCTAAAAATATGTGCCTTACGCTTTGTGATTATTTTTCCCTCTTATTAGTTGTGTTTGGAACTATTTTTGGACTGTAAAATAGGTTGTGTTCTTTCTGGTTATTGTATGTTTGCAGCTGGTTTGTTCAAGTAATCATTTTGGGGCTTTTTTACAACCATTTTGACGTAGTTCTACGGATGTTTCCTCGTCTAAATGTTTTTCGGCAAACCTAGACATTAATACTCAATTATGGACTATTTATAGGTGTTTGTAAGATGCATATATATAGTTTTTGCGATTCTTAGGATGTAAGGAACAACTTTCATGAAGAAACATCGTGCATTTGGACGTCCGTTGCAAAGGTATGTTAAGGCTAAGCTTCGTCCCTTCTTTTAGCACGAAATCTGGGAAATCCCTCAAAAATCAAATGCAATATTTTACTATTTTGTTTCTAGAAAGACCTTCTGCAAAAGGCATTGGGATTGTATATGAATTATCTTCATTGGGTTATTAGAAGCATTTCATTTATTCATTCAAACTGGACATTAAATATCTTTATATCAATTTATTGGTTTTCCTAACTACCTGTCCTTATGTTGAGGTGTTGCACTTGTTGGTGTTGTTTCACAAAAAATAAAGGTGCGTTACGAGGGGAATTTAGTATTCATGATAAGTCTTTATTCATTATTAAGACCATAATTGAAGAACCTAGAAAGTAACACATGTATTTCCAATAGTCTCCAGTATAATGCTCCTATTTAAACTACTAATGCATTTGATTCTTTTCAAATACTTTCTTTTACTAATTGGCATGAAACAAAGTATAAAAATTATGTGAAGCACCTTTATGAATATTTTTAGAGTTTAGGCCTCATTTTAAATGTTAATTTAAGTTGTTAAACTTATGCAAAAGACATGTAAGATCCCACAAATCATGTGTATATGCTGTGACAATGATTATGACATTATTAGGATAAGTGTACTAACGAGCCAAGATTGGTTGAATTCGTGTTATAACTTACTATGTGCATTCATATCATACATTACATGTTATACATGAACTTCGAGCTATAATAAGAGGTATGGGGCTCATTAGCCCAACTGACTATATATATGTATATGATACGGATGGCCACAAATTGGCAGATATGATGTCAGGTAGCTCCCGAAAAGGACCACCATTGCTAGCATTTAGTTAGGTATGTCATGCATTTGCAACTATATATATGTAGTCATGACATGCGATTATTCGAGCATACCATGTATATTTTATCACTAGCAGACTGAGTGTTGGCTAGGAAGGTTATCTGAGTTTTGGTTATAGTTGGTATTTATATTACCCTTTTTACTACAGTTATCTATGATTTTACTTTCTACCTTACATTCCAGTACATATTTATTCATACTGGCATCCCGTTGTCTGGGGACGTTGCATTCTATTTCGTGTCTACAGGTTCAGGTAGCGACTCTGATCGAACCCTCCACTAGGAGCCCAGTTCAGTTATGAGTTGGTAAGCTCCACCTCTTCCTGGAACTTCCACAGAATGCTTAGTTTTTGTTGTAGAGTTGGGTATAGTCGGGGCCCTCTCTCGACAGTGTTAGTGACTCTCTTAGAGGCTATTGTGGACATGTTATTTTGCTAGTATCCAGTCACAGGATTGACATATATACATATAGTGTGTGACTGCACCTCTGTTGTTGCAGCCTTGTCGGATAGCTAGCACTTTATCATTTTGGTTTACCTATCCTGATGTACATGATTTATTGTTACCAAGACATTACCCAAATGGTCCAGGCTTAGTTTTCAGATGTTATGCTACCCAATCTTTTGGCCCCTAGGCTAGTTATTTAACATGTTCTGTGGCTTACTCGGCCAATAATGGTATTGAGTGCCAGTCATGCCTCCCCTTTTTTAGGGTGTGCCAAAGCCCCTACCTTCAATCTCATTAGGTGCTAAGTCATCATCCCACGAGAATACTTATATATGTACATTCTCTAAATACGAGCATAAGTCATTTCAAATCATAATCATGCATACTTGGGCTTAAGAGCCAAATTATACTTTATAATAATACATACTTGGGCTTAAAAGTCAAATCATACTTCAATTTATGATTACATACATAGGAATAGCTCATTCATACTTGTAATTTATGGTGTATACACACCCATTGTGATTAAATCCATATCATAGAAATTATGTGATCACATGTCATGTCATAACCATACTTGCTATGAAATCATTTTCATAATCATAATTGGGTAATAACCCACATCAAGAATCTCATTAAAGCATTGTTCATGCAGGCGCAAGTCATGAGGAATGAGGGAATGGCATGGGTACTTGATATTAATACTTAAAACATATCAATAAGATGAGATCACACTTAATCCACAAAGAAATCAACTATTGAAACATACTTGAAATATCTCATGCAGAAATTCATCATAAAAATGAACATGCATATTCAATCCTTAAAACAACCATGTAAATTGACATAATAATACTTAAATCATGCTAAGATCATCTATTGAAATCACCTGATAACTTAATTTCATTAATTTAAAGCTAAATCATAAAACCCACTTGAAAATCATACATAGAAATCATTAAATTGAAGAAATAAATTTTTAGGGATGTATAATTGGAAGGTAATCATGAATGAAACCATGCATACCTTGATGAATTTAGGAAGATGAAGATGAAATAGACTTGAGCTTGAAGCATCCTTGAATCCCTTAGCTTGAATCTTCAAAGTTGGGCTTGCATAGAGTTTTAGGAACTTGAATTCTAGAGTTTAAGGCTTGGAAATTTGAAAATGAAGTGTATTTAATAACTAAGGACTGATTTAGGGATCTTAGGATAGGCATTAAAGTCTTAAAAGACCTTGAAAGTGAACCAAATTACCAAAGAGCCTTTAATGAAATGGAATCAAAATTTGCATTGGACCCCTACATGGTTGGCTTCACGGCTCGTTAAGTCAATCATAAAGTGATCCCCTAGATATGAGATGGTGTTTTCTTTGATGAAATTGTCAAAGGGTCCCTCCACGGCCACCCCCAAGGTTTTTGGTGGCACCCTTAAGATAAACACTGGTGACCAAGAAATGGCCTACTCCCACGAGCTCTTTCACGGCTAGTGGTGAGGTCCGCGAGCCTTAAAAGGCTCTGTGGAGGGCCAGTTGGCCTTGAACTCCTCAAGAAGCCAAGTCAAGAAAATAAATCGACAAGGGCCACTCTAAGTCCACCTCATGGCTCATGCAGGTGTCCTTGAAAGGGAAACTTGTTCAAAAATCATTGGAAATCGAATTTCGAGCATCCTTAAGTCCTTTCAAAGCTCAAGTCCTTACATCTTATACCCTTTGGGAACATTCATCCTCGAATGAGTTAGAATATGGCTTGAAAAGCTTAATTTGAACTTGAAACATCTCAAAACCTAAAGGTACCATGCATAATTCAACATTTAAATCCATTAAATCATTGAATCCATGCTAAACATCATTTCAATGAATTTCATGCACATGTATGCATGTTATGACAAAAAAACATAGAAATGAAGGAATTTGGATTATTTGACGAAGAAGAACCTAGTACCTTAGGCTTGAGTAGATTGAAATAGATAGGGATATCTCTTCATCATGTCTGATTCTGCTTCCCATGTAGTATTTCCCACATGTTGGTTATTCCAAATCATTTTAACTGAAGAAATGTCCTTGTTGTGAAGCCATTTCACTTGTCTATCCAAAATCTCAACTGACACTTCTTCGTAAGTTAAGTTCTCCTCAATATCAACACCTTACAGTGGCACAATCAAACTAGGATCAATAACCAACTTCCTTAACATAGACACATGGAAAACTGGGTAAATGGAACTCATATTCGAAATCAATTTCATTCTATAAGCCACATTGCCGATTTGCTCAATAATCTCATAACAGCCTATATACCGAGGACTCAACTTAGCCTTTTTACCAAAACACATCACACCTTTCATAGGTGAAACCTACACATACACCCAATCTCCGGAAAGGGACTTAAGACCGCTCTTCCTGACATTCAAATAAGACTTTTGATGACTTTGAGCGATTTTCAACCTCTCCCTAATAAAATTCACCTTCTCCAAAGCCTCCAACACAAAGTTTGAGCCTATCAATGTCATCGCACCTCTCGAACCATCCAATTAGGTATCTATATTTTTTTCCATACAAATCTTCAAATGGTGCCCGCCCAATGCTAGCGTGACAACTGTTTTTTAGGCAAACTCAATAAGTGGTAGATGACCATCCCAATTTCCTTTGAATTCTAACACAAAATCCCTCAACATGTCTTTCATAGTTTGAATTGTCCTCTCGGCTTGCCTATCGATTTAAGGATGGAAATCAGTACTCAACTTCACCTTAGTACCGGATCAAGAAAAGTATGTGCATCAAAGTCAAAAACTTTTAACAAAACTGTCACCGCATTAGGAGTCTCCTCTATCTCTTTCCTGACATACAAGACATAGATTTTGTTGTTATGAGGAGCACCACCTTGTTGAGACTTTGGTTGACCTTGATCACCCGGATCCATTTGACCTTGACCCTTTTGAGGAGCATTAGGGCAATCAACAACTTTGTGGCCCATATTACCACACCCAAAGCAAACACCCTGTAAGGTCTCACATGTTGAAAGGTATGAAAGTGAAGAGGAAGAAGAAGTATAGAAAGTTTCTCCAAGTTTCAGTAGTTATGAATGCCTCTACGAGTCATAAGTTCTTCCAAGAGTCGTGACCCATGCTCATGGAATGATGATCAGGATTACTATGATTTAGTATTTTCAGGGATTCAAGGTACAAGCTATCAGACGAACCATCAAATAACCTACAATCCATAAGTCAAGTCATGGAATGTGATTCAGAGAAAAGTTTTTGAGAGTCTAAAATAGCATCAGACAAGACCCATACCTATGGCTTGTAAGTTGGACCATAACTCGTAAATGGGGTCCAGTGATCCATTCCAACAAACTTTTTAAAGGGGCAATTCTATCCTTTCCTATTATTTAATGTCTATACAATGTCATTTTAGCCTCTAATGAGTCCCCATTCCAGCCTTATACACCCTCAAGACCCATCAGTCTAACCCATACTCTCAAAACCTAAGTCCCAAAAATCCTCCCAAATACTCCCAAGTCCTCCAAGGTTTAAAAAAGAAGAATGGAAGCTATTATTTCAGATTTCCTTAACTCCAATTCTAATTTCCCCTCGTTAAATCACTAAGGTATATGGGTTTGATTATGGGAACCTTCCCTTCCACAAGTCCAATCATTCCTTCTCTCCAACCACATGAAATTTATGAATATTTATGGATATTTTATGAACTCTTTTAATGATAACATTATTAAGAGGTCTATTATGTTTTACTCTTGAACATGATTATGCACATAAAGTCCATATGAGATTTTTAGGGTTTGATAATGCTCTAACTAAGCTATGACTATGTTTTGGTGTGTTCTTTGAATAATGATCAAGTTATCCTATTTTGTAACTTTCATGGAATTTACTCATGATTTACATGATTTTAAGTTATGTATATTTACCCACCATGATTTTATTAAGGTTGAATGCCAAACTTCAATAATATTGAAGGCCTTATGGAAAGATTATGCAAACTATAAATGATATGAATTTTAAAAGGGATATTATGCATAATATGAGATATGAAAGATTGTGAAAGTCATGAAAGCTACAAAGCCCTATATTTAGTATATGAAGCTTTGGTTTTGATGAGCTACTCTATGAAAGAAATTTTATGATATTATGATGCTTTGCATATTATGTCAATACTCATGATTTTGAATATTCCTTGGGATTAAGACCTAGCACCGAGAGGACCTTGGTAGTTAACCATTGTCCTATAACTATGTTGCCACCATAGGTTTGTGAATTAGCTAATTGATCCATATAGCTTAAGTCGCATGAATAACCAAAAAAGGTGGTGTTCCCATACGGTACATGTAAAATTGAATTATGAAAAGGATGGTGTTCACGGAAGGCTCTTATCATATGTTAACCAAAAAGGGTGGGGTTCCTGTAAGATGATTATGAGGCATCAATCAAAAAGGGTCGTGTTCCCATAAGGTGAATGTTTGGTCTACCTTGGCAAGGTTGTAATGACCCAAAAATTATTGAACTTCATACTAGTGGATCAAGGTTCGTTTTGAACTTGTTATGGTTGTGTAGTGATGACCAAGAGTTCTATTTAAGTGGTCGTATTCAAGGGAACCGTGTTGGAAGAGTTTTATGTGAAACCGTGTAGTAGGACTAACTTTAAACTGCTATATCTCGGGGTATGAGATGAGATGTGTGGAATATAACCTAAATATATGAAGCTCTTCGAGTTGTCTTCGCAACACAACTGATTTCGCTCAATTTGGAGTTTGTATGTGGATGTTATGGCCATTACAGTGAGACTGCACATGTATGAAAATGTTCTACAAAAACCAGAAGTAGTCTGAGACTAAGACAGGACCACACGGGAGAGGCTACGAGCCTTGTGGAGGCTTATGACCCATGAGGGGCATTCGTGGGTTCATCTAGAAAGTGGGGCTAGGTGATGGAACAAGGCCAGAACTATGTAAGGCTTCACCGACCACTTCAGGGTCCGTATGATGCCTCACGGTCTCCGTGGAGTGGTCCACAAACTCATGAGACCCCAAGGCCAGGACTTTGGGTTAAGTGAGGCTCCACGGACCAGTGTACAGTACGTGTACAGCTTCACGGATTAAGAGTCGAGTCGTGAAGAGATCCAAAAAGTTATACCAGATTTCAAGCTAAGGCCCGAACCAAGTGAAGTCACACGGTGGATTTCACAGTCCATGAACCGTTACACAGACCGTGTTGATGCTTTCATCAGTGATTATTTATATTAATTGCTCTATTTCATTAATGGTTAATTGTTAATTTTAATTATTCCTAGGGTCGTTTTAGCCTTTATAAAGTATCCTAAAACCCCTAATTTAAAACTAATCCCCTTTCTTTCATTCAAGCCTTCAAAATCATTTTTCAATTCTCTTAATTTTCTCTCATCCACCATTGAAGACCAAGTTTGAAGTTGGGGGAAGTTCAATTCTTCATCAAAATCTTCTCAATCTTCTTGTTAAATTCAAGGTATGTGGGTTTGATTCATGGTTTCTCTTCCAATCATGAAGACCCAAAATTCTTTTCTAAATTTTTGATGAAATTATGATTTTCTTTAAATGGATATTTTAATTTAAGGATGATTTATTGCAATTGAAGTGTGGGCTGTTATATCTATTGAATTTAAGATGAATTAAGCCACTATTTGATGAATTACATTGATTTAAGATGCTACAAGTATACATGTCCCTTTAATCTTTAAGATTATGCATGGGTAATGATGATTGAGTTTTAATTATTGATTTAACGTTGAATTTCATATGGATTCTTCTTAAATTGGATTTAATTTATGAATTCCAATTGCCCATGTTACTTTCATCATCAATCATGGCATATGTATACATGAACATGGATTTATGAAGCATATGATGAGGGCTAAGTCCCAATTATGTTTATGACTATGATTTTGAACAAGTATGGGTTATGACAAAAATGTGATCACATAATGTCTATGATTAGGCTCTTTGAGAAACTATGGGTGTTTACACCAATATGATTTGATAAGTATGGAGCTACTCTTATGCATTAAGTTTGACATGAAAGTGTATTCAACTTTTTAGCCCAATGACGCATGATTATGAAATGTATTTGGCCTCTTGGTAACTATGAATGAAAGTAAAGTAAGTGATTTGGCCTTTAAGCCTAAGTATATGTGATTATGATATCAAGTGTTTCCGTTCCTTTTTTGAAAACATGTATATGTATATGTATTCTTGTGGGGTGACGACTTAGTACCGAGAAGGATAGGAGTAGTAAGTGGGCTATCCCCAAGGGTCCCACTCCTTTCCCAAATCAATGTGCCAACATAGGTCATGCTACAAAAATGGGAGGCCCATAAGGTGTACTATGATATGATATATTATCGAAATACTTCTGAAATGACCGGGTCGTAAGAAAGGTAGCCATCACATCAAAATGACCGAGTCGTAAGGTGTGGTGTAGATTACCTTTGGCAAGTAATCTTCTTCGATCCAATGGGAGGCCTCATCGGGAAAGTTCGTGTTGTAGCTCACATACGTTTGGATGTCAGTTGTGGTCACTCCTCTTATACTATAAGCATTATGGAATTTTATGCATCATGACTTTATGGCATATTTATATACTATCCTTTCCTATATTCTCCTTCTAGGTATGTTCCATTGTCATCTAGGTTGTTGTAGGCCCATGTTCATATGCATTTCATGCCCGCATACTTAGTGCATTATTATGTGCTAACCCATACTCTTTTTCTATATGTTTTAACCATGTAGGGATCGGAGATAATTTCCTTCAATCGTTGGACATCTAGCTAAGATTTGAAGTGTTGCTTATGGTGAGCCCTATGTTCCAAGGGCAACATCCCATTTCATCTACCTATGTCTTTATTTATGTTTCTTTACATTATGACTTGAGAGTGAGATCATATTATGTCGAGGACTCATCTAATCCTATGTAGAGGCATTGTTGGACATATCGACTCTATTGAACGTTATGCTATATGATACTTGTAAAAATATGGTTACCTATGTTGAGTGATGGTATCTTATGTGATGTTTTAGTTTCCGCTTATGCTAGTATGATATGATTTGCTTGGAAATGTGCGTATGTGGAAAGTCCCTAACCCTGCTTTCCCCCATAGATTGAGTTATACTTACCCACCCCTTAGAACGTAATTACTATATGCTATGTGATTCATGCTTATCCCATTACCAGCAACATCCCTATAGCTTGATTCCAAAGCCTCAAAATCCCCTAGACTTATGTGCTATTGGTTTATTTTAAGCTCTTCCAAACCAATGATGTGTGTGATGATGCTATGATGGCTTGATCGAGGACCCTCTGGTTCTCCTTCGCCATTTCACATCTATGTCCTACTCTCAGGTCTTTACAATGATGGTATCAGAGCCCTAGGTTTGTAAATGGTCCTCGAAGTCCAACATGCCACGTCACTTAGAGTCTTGTTCACGGGTGTGATGCGCACCATACCTATGAGCGAGAGGCTATGACAACATTTTAGGAATTTTCTCACTTCATTGTCCCCTTATGTTGTGCTGTGAGCTGTTATGAAAGATTTCCTGAAATAGGGTGTTCTTGTTGCTCTTTCAGAAGATGCTTCCCAAAAGATCTCCCCTTCCCAGATAGGCTCCTGTCCCTAAGGAGCAAGCCCCTCGTGAGCTTGTGAAGGAGACAGTGACCCACGCTGAATTTCAAAATATGGTGTCCATGTTAGCCCAAGTAGGTGCAAATTAAGCCTAGCCAACAAATCCCTTGAATGGTGGTACTCCAGCCTCTAGGGTGAGGGATTTCACCCGGATGAACCCTCCAGAATTCTTTGGTTCAAAAAGTGATGAGGACGCCCAAGAATTCATTGATGAGCTCACAAAGGTGTTGACTATTATAGCTGTCAGTTCTGAGGAAAAAGCTGAGTTGGCTGCATATCAATTGAAAGATGTGGCTCAAGTGTGGTATAATCAATGGTTGGTAGAGAGAATGGAAGATGTTAAGTTTGCTTGGAAAGAATTCAAGACTACTTTTCTAGATCGTTTCTTCCCTCTTGAATTTTGGGAAGCCAAGATGACCAAATTTATCAACCTCAAGCAAGGTAGCATGACCGTGAAGGACTATTCTCTCAAATTCACTAAGCTCTCAAAGTATGCTCTGATGCTAGTAGCTGATCCCTGTGCAAGAATGCACAAGTTCATTTGGGATGTTTTTGACTTGCTGGTGAAAGTATGTCACACCTTTATGCTCATTAGGGACATGGATATCTCCCGACTCATGACCTATGATAAATATATTGATGGCAAAAATCTTAAGGAGCGAAGGGTGAACGACTCTAAGAGAGCCCGGTATGATGGTGGGTTCTACAACTCTAAGGATAGTGGCAAATTTGGTCATTTCCAACAGAGCCAAGATTCGAATGGGAGGTTTTCTAACCCAAGGGTATCTCCTCCTAAGTTACAAATTAGGGGTGGTCCATGAATTCCCCATTGTGACTAGTGCCGGAAGAACCATGTGGGTGATTGTAGGAGGGCTTTAGGTGCTTGCTATGGGTGCGGAAGTATGAACCATAAAATCTTTGACTATCCAAAGAATATCAAGAAGGACCAAGTGGCTCCGGTGGGATATGGGAAGCCCAAGGCCCAGGTTTATGGTGCTCCCAGAAACAACAGGTTTTATGCTCTCCATACCCGGCAGGAGGTGGATGAGGCTACGGACGTGTTGAGTGGTATGTTAAAAGTCTTTGATTTTAATGCTTATGCTTTACTTGAACCCGGTGCAAATCTATCTTTTGTGACTCCTCTATTGGCTGTTAAGTTTGGTTTGATTCCTAAAATTCTAAGGGAACCTTATTTGGTGTATACTCCTATGCGTGAATCTATCATTCCCTGAAAAGTATATCGGGGTTGCCTATTTCTATTTTGCATAAAGTGTTCCCGGGTGATCTTGTACAACTTAAGATGTATGAATTTGATATTATTCTTGGGATGGATTGGTTGCATGCCTCGTATGCTTCAGTGGATTTAGGACTAGGCAAGTCGAATTTCAAGTTCCTAATGAACCGGTGTTGGAATGGAAGGGTAGTGATTTCGTGGTTAGGGGTAAGTTTATTTCCTACCTTAAAGCCGGGAGAATGATTTGTAATGGGTGTATCTACCATATTGTAAGGGTTAGACAAATGGAGGGTGAGTCACCTAAGCTTGAATTGGTCCCCGTACTCAATGAATTTCTGAATGTGTTTCCCGAAGACTTTCCTAACATTTCTCTCGATAAAGAAGTGGACTTTGGCATAGATCTTCTTCTGGATATTCAACCTATTTCCATTCCTCCTTATCATTTGGCTCCAACCAAACTAAATGAGTTGAAGGATCAGTTGAAGGACTTGTTGGAGAAGGGTTACATTAGACCAAATATTTCACGTTAGGGTGCTCCGTTGTTTGTGAGAAAGAAGGATGGGTCTCTACGGATGTGTATTGATTACCGATAATTGAATAAGGTGACTGTCAAGAATAGGTACCTGTTGCCCAGAATTGATGTCTTGTTTGATCAACTCCAAGGGGCTACTCATTTCTCTAAAATAGACCTTCGTTTGGGTTACCATCAATTGAAGGTAAGGGAATGTGATATCCCGAATACAGTCTTTCAGACTCATTATGGTCACTTTGAGTTTGTGGTGATGTCATTTGGGTTGACCAATGCTCCGACGGTGTTTATGGATCTCATGAATTGGGTATTTAAGCCTTTCCTTGATAGTTTTGTGGTGGTTTTCATCGATGACATCTTGATCTACTCCTAAAGTGAGCAAGAGCATATGGATCACTTGAGATTGGTGCTTCAAACTTTGAGGGAGAAACAATTGTTTGCTAAATTTAGCAAGTGTGTGTTTTGGTTGGGAGAAGTTGCCTTTCTTGGTCACGTGGTGACCCGTGATGGTATTAAGGTTGATCCTAGGAAAACCAAAAAGGTGAAAGATTGTCCTAGATCGTTGACTCTACCGGATATTCAAAGTTTCCTTGGGTTGGCTGGTTACTATCGGAGGTTTGTTGAAGGATTTTCTTCCATCACATCCCCATTAACTAAATTGACTCAGAAGAATGCTAAGTTTGTGTGGACGAGTTAGTATGAAAAGAGTTTTTAGACTTTGAAATATCGACTCACATCGACTCCTATTTTTAGTGGGTTAGATGGGTTTGTGGTGTATTGTGATGCTTCACGAATTGGGTTGTGTTGTGTACTTATGCAACATGGAAAGGTGATACCTTATGCGTCGAGGCAGTTGAAGGTGCATGAGTAAAATTATCCAACCCATGATCTTGAATTGGCGGCGGCGGTGTTCTCTCTAAAGATTTGGAGACATTATCTATATGGGGTTCACGTGGACGTTTTCACTGATCACAAAAGTTTGCAATATGTGTTCACCCAAAGGGATCTCAACTTAAGGCAAAGGAGATGGTTGGAACTTCTCAAGGATTATTACATGAGTGTTCTTTATCATCCCAACAAGGAAAATATTATGGCGGATGCCCTTAGTAGGCTATCTATGGGATGTGTGTCGCACGTGGATGAGGGGAAGAATGACATAGTGAAGGATGTACACCGGTTGGCATGATTATGTGTTAGGTTAGCTGACTCAAAAAATGGTAGTATTTTTGTACAAGGCGGATCTGAGTCATTGGTGGTGATGGGTGTTAAGGCAAAGAAAGACTTAGATCCTTCCTTGGTGGAGTTAAAGAAGTTGGTTGCCAAAGGAAAGATTAAGGTCTTCTTCCAAGGGGGAGATAGTGTGCTACGGTACTAAAACTGATTGTGTGTTTCGGATGTTGATGGCCAAAAGAAGACGATCATGAGTGAAGCACATAATATTTGGTATTTTATTCATCCGGGACCCACTAAGATGCATCAAGATTTGAGGGAGTTGTATTGGTGGCATGGCATGAAAAAAGACATAGCCAAGTTTGTGTCGGAATGTTCAAATTTCCAACAAGTGAAGGTTGAACATAAAAGGCTCGGTGGCTTGGGCCAAGACATTGAGATTCCTACTTAGAAGTGGGAAAATGTGAATATGGATTTTGTGGTTGGGTTGCCTTGTACTCGTAAACAATTTGACTCAATATGGTTTGTTGTTGATCGAATGATTAAGTCGATTCACGTCTTACCGATCAAGACTACTTATAGTGCCAAGGATTATGCTAAATTATACATTAGGTAATTGGTGAGATTTCATGGTGTACCAAGGTCTATTATATTGGATCGTGGTGCTCAATTAACTTCTCACTTTTGGAGGTCGTTTAAAAAAGGACTTGGTTGTAACAGCCTGAAAATTTTCAAAATCTCCTTATGATTGGCCTTATATGATTTACAACTGGTCATGTTTAAGTTTTGGTAGCCACGGGTTGAGTTTAAGTGGCCGAACACAAAATGTGCTAGTTGGTGGCCTAGAGGGAAAATTTTGGCAGTGTACTTCAAACGGTCACAACTTTTGATGTGGATTGAACCGTATGGGATACTATATATCAAATTTAATATCTTTAGGTTATCTTAGCAACATAACTAGTTTCACTTGATTCAGAGTTCGGATTAGGATGTTATGGCCCAAACAGTGGGACTGTGTAAAATTCGGAAGACATTGGAGATAGACTCAGAAATGTGGCTAAGGACAAGCTCACGGTACATGAAAATTGTAACGGTCTATGAGGGCTGTCTTGGGGTGCTCCAGTGAGCTAGGGTTGGCCAGGAACCACCCCATAAACCAAGTCCTAAGCCATGGAACCTCAAACGGTCCGTTTGAGCTTGGACGGTCCGTGAACTGTCCCATCAAGTGGGACAGTGGCTTGGTCAAGTTGTGGCCAGCC
>JBCEWC010014522.1:0-14319 GCA_038996855.1 Solanum aculeatissimum
GGACCAAGAGGCCCTGTCATAGGCTTTAGCCATGTCAAGTTTAATCACAATATTGCCCCCTTCCATTGGTTTCTTGAAGTGATGGATAATCTCCTGGGCCAGCATAATATTTTTAGCAATGTTTATCCCTTTTATGAAGCCTGACTGATTACTGGAAATAATATTAGGAATAATATAGGCCAATGTAGAAGATAGAATCTTTGAAAAGATCTTACAGATGCAGTTACTCAAACTGATTGGCCTATAGTCAGAGAAGCTGGCAGGATTAGCTATTTTGGAATCAGCACAATGCAGGAATGGGAGTAGTACCTGGGGATCTCCTGTCCACTGAAGAAAGCTTGAACTATTTTCAGTAAGTTAGTCTTAATGATATTCCAGCAAGTTTGGTAAAACATTCCATTAAACCCATCAGGGCCAGCTACAGAGTAAGGACTCAAGTCTTTAACAACTTGGTGTAGCTCTTCCAGATCAGGAGGGTCCTACAGTTTGTGGTTTTGATCTGGAGTAATCATAGTAGGAATGCAATCCAGTGCCTCCTCATTAATGACCTTCTTTTCACCTATTAAAATCTTCTGGAAGTGATTGGTTTCTTCCTTTGCTATATTGTCTTCCTCTTGAATCCATCCTCATCCTGTATATTCTGGATTAAAAGTTTCCTTCTTCTCCCCCTGACCGAAGCATGAAAGTACTTGGTATTTGCATCTCCTTACTTAAATCAGTTAAGCTGGGATTTCTGTCTAAGAATAGATTCCTCCATATTAAGATACCTGATATATTCAACATTGACTTTGTGGAGATAGCTTATCTTATCATCAGATTTGTGGTTGATAAACTCTATCTCAGCCTCCCTGGTCTTTTCTTCAAACTGCTTGACCTTATCATGAATGTTCCCAAACGGATCTCTGGACCAATTGCTTAAGGTAGTAGGCAACCTTTTCAATTTTAGGTGAAAGGTCTTCATAGGACTGGCATTGAGATCCTTGTTCCAGCAATCTCTAACAATGTCCAAAAAAGTATCTTGGTCAGTCCAACAGTTGAGGAATTTAAAGTACTTAATAGGATTAGAGTTTCTGACTTGCATTTCTACTAGAAGGGGGCAGTGATTTGAGCCCACAGAAGGGAGATGTTTGATACTAATGTGAGGGATGCATTCAAGCCATTTATCATTAACCATACCCCTGTCCAGCCTCTCCCAGATAGTAGCTCCATCTCCTCTCTTGTTAGACCAGGTAAAGCTTTGACCAGTGAACCCCAGATCTTGAAGACCACAATCTTCTATAATCCCAATAAACTTCAAGCTTTTCCTGATGTTATATGGTATGCCCCCCTTTTCTCTTCCATACTGGTAATGACATTAAAGTCCCCAATAATGCACCAGGGCATGTTGTTGCTATTGTTAGCTACTTGGAGCATTTTATCCCAAAGGGGTCTCCTCAGATGATCCCTACATTTGGCATACACAAAGGTGACTGTGTGGACAATGTTCAGATGATGGTGTTTGATCACACAGGTTACTTGCTGGTCATCAGAGTCTACTATCTGGCAGTCAATGTCTTCATTCCAAAAAATCCAAATTTTCCCATTTGGGTTGCTAATTCCTCTGTCCATGGCAAGCAACAGTTTAAACTTGTCTATTTTTTCTGTTTTGGAGAAAGGTTCCAGAATTGTGATAATCCCTATCTTGTGAATCTGTTTAAGGATTTTAAGTCTTTCCACTACTCCTTGGGTATTTATACCCCCAGAATTCCAAGTGATTGTGCTAATCATTGAGATAATTTAGCAGTGAATAACCTTGTGTTGGGTCTACCCCCAGTGGCAGACTGAGTTATCTTGCTATTTTTCTTGGTGGTTTTTCCTTGGTGAAAATTTCTTGGAGACAAGCCTTGCTGGTCTATGATTCTTCGAACTTTAGCATTGTCCCCTATGTCCTTTGTGGGGATAAATGCTTGGATTAGGTAATCACAACTCTCTTCTTCCTCACCCTCATTCAGGGGTAAATTGTCTTGGTCAAATTCATCCTCTGAGTGAATAACCTGATATTCATCTTCTTCCTCAGGTGTAGTCCTAGTTTCTGAATTCAAAGTACAACTAATAGTGTTCAGACCTTGAGCAGTTCTAGGAGGTATTAGGGTCTCACTTGTCTGGGGGCACTCTCCTTTACCCCTTTCACTTCCTGTTATGATATCAGTTCTTATTTTCTGGGGTGGTTCCCTCAGTCTGAGCTGTTTTTCCATTTTCTTCCTCATAGCATCTCTTTTCTTTTTGCTAAGGTTATTTTTCTTTGGTTCATTGTCTACAGTACTGGTACTAGCATTTGTACTCAACTCCTTAGCCATAGCTTCCATATTAGACTTATTCAAAGGGGTCATGATCTTCTGAGGGGTCTGAGTGGTAGCAGGGGCTCTAAGGTCCATTAAGGGGTCAGTAAGAACCTCATGCAAAACATGAGGCAGTTTCCCTCCCCCTGGTTCCCCATTCTGCAAGTTAGATTGGTTCTCCTGAATCTTCTCATTTCCTCCAATAACATCAGGGTTTGCAGGGGAAGGGGAGCAATCTTCAGCAGTTTCAAAAGAGTTATGGGGGATAAGAGAATGATCTGAAATCATCTCATTCATATCATGGGGAGATAAGTCAATACCTTGTCTTTTTTTGAAAGGAAGCTGATATTGGTATTCTTTATCATTTCTTTCATTTATCCTTCCCTTTCTTTGAGAGCTGGTCTGATCCTTGTTTCCTCTTGCCTGAGTGTTGTTTCCTTTTTCCTTGTTTCCATTCCCCTTTGTAGATTGGCTAATGGGCTGGTCCTGACATTCAAACTCAACATTATAAGTAGATATATGTTTTTCAATGGACTTACCTGAAGTAATGGTTTCAGAGAGTTGCTCCTTCTTGTTATTCTGCTGTTGATGTTGATCCTGTTTTTCCTCGTGTTGTGTCTACCTCCAGACTTTCTTATTCCCTTTTCTGCCTTGTGTTTGCCATTGGTCCTTTTGAGCTCTATTGTCCTGTTCTTGACCTGTTCTCCTTGGTTCCTTTATAGTATTGTCTTTATCACCACTGATGTTGTTTTGCAGGGGTTGGGGTTCAGAATATCCTTCAAGATCTTTACTTTTCCTTGCAGTCTCAGTTTCTTTTCTGAGTTTATATTGCTCATCTCTTCTCTTGATGGTACAAACATGTTCCATATGGCCTTGGTGTTTACAATATAAGCAATAGTCAGTGATGCTTTCATATTGGATGGTCTGCCACCTTCCAATGGTTAAGTCCTTCTCATAAAATCCCATCCACACATGAGTAGGTCTTTCCTTAGTTATGTCTATATGGACCTTCACCTTAGCCATGCTTCCCCTAGTTTTCTGTATGGAGGTTGTGTCCAAATATAGGACTTTTCCTATAGGTGCAAGTAGACTGGATACCAATGCTTTATTGTAGCAGTGCCAGGGTAGTTCTGGAAGTATTATCCAGATAGGAACAATAGGGGTCTCTTTCTCAGGTCTAAAAGTTGGGGTCCAGGTTTGGATTCTCATCAACTGACCTTCAATATTCATCTTGGTCTTTTTCCAAACTGTAACATAATCAGTTTCATTGTCCAGGTCAATGTACACATGCCTTGCATTGAAGTGTGCAATTTTGACTCCCCCTAGAAGTTGGGGTTGCGCAATGAAATTCTTCCTAATTAGCTCCACTTTGGGCATAGTGCTATTAAATTTACCAATCAAGGTATATCTACAGCTCTCAGCTAATTTGAGCATATAGTCATCCTTATCGTAGATTACTGCTGGCAGACCTTGCTTAGATGTATACTTAGGTTGCACTATCTCTATGTGTCTTTCTTGTTTGGCCATGTTTAATCTTAGTTTTGTGGCAAAGGATTGAGCCACTGTATAGGGGGCAGATTTAACATTTTTTTCTTTCCTTTGTTCCTCTGTGATACCCAGAATAGGATTTTGAATAGGAGAAGTTTGAAGACTATTACCCTGGGAGCTATTGTGACCCTTCTGTGGAGGCTTATCGAAATTACTAGAGACCTTGGGGAAGGCGCTGAGATCAGTACGACTAAATTTAGATTCCTTGGTAGGAAGTTTGGGGCAGTCTTCTTCCTTTCCTGAGTTTCTATTAGTTGTCTCTTTGACTATCTTACTCAACATTTGAGGTTCTGTACCAGTGAATTCACCCTCCCCTTCCCTAATTGGGGTATCTCTCTGACCGTTAGACACACTAGTCTGAGGCTGAGTTACGATGAGATTACCTTGTTTTTGCATTGAGGGGTCCAGTCTCCTTTTCCTTTCCTCTGCAACTTCTATTCCTGGGTCATAATTAGATGGTCCTGGATTGCTTTGACCCAATTCCTGGGGTTAGGGTTAGGTTAAGGGGGTTTAGGGGACCTTAGAAAGCCTAAAAGGGGCATAGGAATTAATTAAATTACGAATTAATCATTAATGAAACAGACTAATTAACTATAACACAGTGTCTCATGGTTGGCTACAGGGGACCGTCCAGTGGTACACGGACAGTGTACCTGTCCGTGTACCTTGCCTTGGTCTCATCTTCGGCTTGAACTCTCAAGGACTTTCTGGATCACTTAACGGGAGGGTCTCACGGACCGTGTGGCTTCACACGGACTGTGTAATGTTACGTGGAGCCACACTTAGCCCAGAGACCAGCCCCACACCCTTGGCCACATACTGCCTCACCTCACGGGACCCCTTCACGGTCCGTTTGGAGTCTCACGGACCGTGGGGTGGTCGTTGGGACTTAACTTGGTCCATGGCCAGGGTCCGGGAAACCATGAGCCCACTGGAACCCCCCAAGAACCCCCATATGGACTGTGGACCTTCACACGGTCCGTGGTCCTGTCCTTGGACCATTTCCAGAACCTATTTCCAGCGTCCTTCCAATTACAGACAGTCTCTCTGTTTTGGCCATAACTTTCTCATACAAATGATAAATTGAGTGAAACCAGTTGCGTTGAGAATATAACTCAAAGATATTCAATTTGATATATAGTAGAGCACACATTTCATCCCGTACCAAAAGTTATGATTCCTCAAAGTACACTGTCCAAACGACCTCTCTAGGCCATCAAAAGGTCTGTTTTGAACTCGGCCACCTAAACTCAATCCATGGCTACCAAAATTCAACCCTGATCATTCCAACACCATACAAGATCAACTATTAAGAATTTTGAAAATTTTTGGATTGTTACGCTACATGATGAGTTATCAAGATACTTGGTGATAAGCAAGGGTTACATACTTATGATATACAAAATTCTTGGGGTATCAAGGATTTTTTTAAAGTTTTGACATAAGGGTATGAGTACTTGAATGGAGGCTGAGGCATGTCATGTGAATGGTTACATTTGGTTGAGATTGGTTTCTGAACTAATAGAGTAGTTCATGAGAAAAACACCATCCGATTCAAAATTCATGTTATTGGCCTTGGGTAGGGCTAGTACCAATAGAAGATGCTTAGAGTTGTCTTGGGGTGGATAATAATATTTTATTTTGGTAAAAGAGAAAAGTTATAATTCATAGTTACCGACAGGATAATGTAATCTCCAATAAATTTTGGTACTAATAACAGTTTTGAAAGCATGAGTAAGAGATTAGTAAGGTCATGATATTTTATTGGAATCAGATTTGTCTATTTTAGTTATCAGAATATGGTGAATGTGTTGGGTTTTACTAAGTTGGGTAGATTTTAAGCTGAGTTGGTAGTCAAATAAGAAATTAGGTGCAGTGAAAGGTCAAACAACTGGGAACCAAATAACTGGAAGAGTTCAATTGTAGATATAAAAAGGGGAGTATGGTGTGTAAAGAAAGAGAGATTTTTGAGTAATCAGGGTACACTAGTGAACTACATATGCAAACTTGGTTAAGAGTGATTGTAAGAGAACTATCATGGGAAAATGTAGTCTTTCGACAGTCTTGATAGTTATCTTGTCGATGAGGATTTGTTCGACTATGTATGATTGACCTTGAGGACCTTTGGGCCTGATTGTACCATTTTTGGAAGTTTTCTACTATTACAACAACTAATCCCGTATCCCGAGATTATTGTTAGTGATTATATATGATTGAGAGTAGCGTTCACTTGTAGGTCACCTAATTGTTACCTTCTTTGGGCCAAATTGTTGGGTTCTCTCTCATGAATATTCACTTTCTGAAGATCATATTTGTGTAGCTTAAATTTGGTGGAGAAACATGTATGGGGATGGAAGATTACTAAGGTTGCGGTGTATGTATATTACGAGTGTGCAGTGGTTGGTTCATGTTCACGGTTGATGTATTAGGTATTAGTTCAACATTGCTTCAAGGCTATGAGAAAAGTAGGTTAATCTAGGAGACTATGTTATGTTTTAGAGGATTTCCGTTCAGATTGGCCCAGGATCTAGTTCATCATTCGATAATCTCCTCATGTGATGGTTTGATTCGATTACGGTGGATACTCTAGAAACTAGATTACTTTGAGATGTCATTTTGTGGGTATGGTTAATTTAGAGTCAGTTGTTAATAACACAGAGTCATCAGAAGAGTTATGCTAATAGGCGTGTTTGACCCTTAGATTTCATGGAGAGAGATCAAGTTTTGATTGAGGATCTCACCCTGAAGAGTATCATAAGGTTTAGGAAGAAGGGCAAGCTCAGCCCTAAATTTATTGGCCATTTTGAGATTCTAGAGAGAGTTGGTGAGATGACCTACATAAGTGCCTTTCCACCTAGTTTATCTTATGTACATCTGGTGTTCCATGTCTCTATGCTATGGTGGTATTGTCGCGCCCCATTTTTCACAAAATGGGATCCCACGACGTCGGGGACAACTCTTTTTTGGGATTTGAAAAAAGAATCAATTTGAAGAGTTGTCACATAATGATTTGAGGTGCATTAAGACATCATTCTAACCTAAAACTAATCTAAGGGTCTCATTCAACCAGAGATTGGGTAAGGATTTTAGTTACCTTAAAGGAAATGTGTTAGGCACCCTTCGAGGTCCACAAAGGTGGGTCTCGATCGTATCTCACATTTTATGTGGGGGTATGCAAATAAGGTCTCTAATTTAAAATTTTGTCTAGTAAAATGCCTAAGTGATAAAACATTAAAAGAGAGAAAAACATATAAATAATTTAGAGAAATAGAAACTAAGCTACCCCAAATATTTTAAAAGTAAACAAAAAGAGAATACTAAACTAAATGATTTATTACCACTCGGATCAGTTCTTGGCTTTTATTTTTGAAATACAAAAATCATAATTTGTCATTTTAGCTCACTTGACTTGTTTAAGCCGAAGGACAAAAATCTAGGTTTTATCGTATTTAAGCTCGAGTTAAGATCAACACGCCCGAGAGTCCTATTTTTCCCCTGCCCCTCCTAGGTTGATTTATTATTAACCTATAAGCGTACTAAAAAATTATAAAATACTAACGTTCCTTAAAATGTGCCTATCGTCCCCTCCTAAGGTCGAAGAGACATTGGACATCTAATTTTTGGGAAAGTTCTAGACTAAAAGAAAATCAAAGTTTCCTATGACACTCTACGTCAAACAAAACATATATCACGAGCAATTAGCATATAAATCCCAAGTAGGCCTCTAAACACACAGAGATAAAAATAGTGCAAAGTGCGTGACATGTCAAGTGTGTATAAATCAACATTCAAAGTCATAGAAGAAAGTTTTTTTTTTAAAAAAAAATCTAGGAAAAGATTTCAAATCATTTTCAAAAGCGTTGAAAAATATTGGTTAAGGCATGATTTAAAATAACACAATATTCTAAAAACAATTTTGTTAAAAAGTGTTTACACTATATTATATGTGAAAATCAAGGAGACTCTATAGTCATGATTTCTAAGATAAACTTTTGAAGATATATTTTCTATTTATAACATGGAGGATAACATTATTTAAAAATACTTTAAAACAAAATGTTATCCTATAGACTTGAGTTTTAAATATATATATATATTATAATGACAAAACATGAAAAAATATCTTGTTAAATCCTATAGACATGATTTCTAAATATATGAAAATTTTCTCAAGAAATATTTTTTTATTTATAACATGGAAAAAACATTATTTAAAAATACTTTAAAACAAAATATTGTTAAATCCTGTTGACATTATTTCTAAATATATATATTAACACATATCTTCTATTTAATTTAAAATATATAGAAAGCATGAAAAAAACTTGTTAAATCCTATAGACATGACTTTTAGACACATAATATATATATAAAAAAATATTAAACAACCTAAAAGCATGATTTCTATAAGGATTTAAAATATTTGTCAAGCATAAATATGACATAATATGCTTTGGAAAGTTATTAAAACCATAAAAATATAACATGCTTTAATTAACAAGTTAAGAATTATTTGATAAGTCCTATAAACATGATAACTAAGTGATTAATGTGGCAGAATTATTATATAAAAACCTACAAACTTGAATTCTAATTAAAAGATATTTTATGAAAGTGTATGAAAATGTTTGAAAGAAATGGTGATTTAAAAATCTAAAAATAATAGACAAATAAAAATAGGCAAATTATTTTGAATAGCTACTTATACCACATTTCTTTTTAAATTTAAGAAAAATTTAGAAACGGGAATCACATGAATCACAATTCAATAATTCTAAGAATGATAACTATGACTAACACATTAAATCACGTAAGCATGTTGTTCAAACACACATAGATCATAATAAAGTGGGTAAAATAAACAAGTAACACATATATTCCCCTCCTCCTATTCCTCAAATTTGATTGTATAATGTTTATAATTGTTGCGAACCAAAAGTAAATTCCAAAAACTAAAAAATAAAAAATATTAAAAAGTAAATAACACCATCTGAATCCCATCCCAGGCGAACTCTTCAATGACTTGAACGGACTAAAGATCCTGCTAACACAAGCACTAGAAGAAACGTGAGATGAATACAACATAAAGCAAAATAAGGCAAACTTGTACATAGCTAGAATTAAAATAATACAGGGGAAGGCAAAGTTAAATAATGAAGAGAAACATGTATCTACATCACAAATATGTGTAAAGAATAAATGGGAGAATCAAGGGGAATCATCAGGAACAAAAGTGGATGGCGAAATCAAAGGCACTATAGAAGATATTTTTGGTGAGTATTCTCAAGAAAATACAAATAACATGAATGAAGAAAGTACAGGGGAAACCATTGACAAGGAAGGGAGTAAGCTATTTGAAGAGGGTGGTACAGAGGAAAAAGACAAGGAATAACTGGAGGATGAGGACCTGGAATATAACATACAAAAAATCACCAAAGCAGGAGATTTATCTCCTAGGCACACAGATAGTCTAAAAAATGGATCAAAAAGAGGTAGATTTCTACCTTAGCAGGTCAAGACAAGGAGCAACAAAGACAAAATAACTAGTTTACAATGATAGAGAAAATGTTGTTTTGGAACATTAGATCCGTCAATACTCAAAAATCTTTTGAAAGGTTGATGGAGATGAATAGGAGATATCATTACTCATTCATAGCAATTATGGAGCCTTTTCGAGGTCCATCAAATATAGAAGAGTACAAAAGGAGGTTGGGGTTCAACCACATTGCTGCTAACTGTTTAGGGAAGATTTGGTACTTTTGGAGAGAGGAATAGATAGCAGAAGTGATTTTGGACTCAATTCAACAAGTTTCAGTAAATTTTAGCTACAATTATAAGCTTTTCCTTATTTTGACTGTTTATGCTAGATACAATCCGGTGGAGAGATTGAAATTATGAAAAGAGCTACAAAGTGTAGAACCAACCAATGGTATACCATGAATAATTGAAGGGGACTTTAATGTTATCCTACATGAAGATGAAAAGCTAGGTGGACTGAGTTTTGAACAACAGGAAGCTATTGATTTTGCCTACTTTATCAGCAGTAGCTCCCTTGTAGAGATTGAATTTTCAGGCAGCAATTTCACTTGGTGGAACGAAATGGTTGAAGGCAAATGAATTTTTAAGAGACTAGACAGGGTGTTGGTCAACCATTTCTTCATGGAGTTGTTCCCATCTTCTGAGGTTCAATATCTCATAAGGGAAGGGTCTGACCATGCCCCTCTACATCTAATATGTAACACGGATGAGGAAGTGATTACAAAGCCTTTTAAGTTCCTAAATTTCTAGAGTATGCACAAGAAATTTAAGGACATTTTTATGCAAAATTGGACAGGTAGCCCTTTCATTGAGGTTCAGTCTAAACTTAAGAAGGTTAGGAGAGCGTTATCAGTATAGAGCAAAGAGGAATATGGTAATATTTTCTAGAGTGTGGCAACACTGGAAGATACTATTAGGGTAAAGGAGATTCATCTAGAAATGTAACCCTCCCCGAGCAATAGGGAAGAGTTGAAAAAGGCAGAAGCAGAACTAAGAAGGTGGTTTATGCTGGAAGAACAATTTTGACAACAAAAAGCTGGGATGAATTGATTGCAAGATGGTGATAGAAATACCAAGTTTTTTCATATTTATGTAAAGGGAAGGAGGCAAAAACTGTATATTGGGGAGATACTGAATGAGCAAGGGGAGGCAATAACTGAAGGGGATCTTATTGGTAGGGAAGCTGTTAATTTCTACAATAAACACTTCCAAGAAGAGGAGTTTCAGAGAGACTATAAAATGTTGAAACACATTCCTAGGCTCATTACAGACGAGGAAAATGAGCAAATGGTACAACTTTCTGAAGAAAATGAGGTGCGCAGTGTTGTGTTTGGCCTTAATGGAAGTAGTGCCAGTGGTCTGGATGATTTTACTGGAGCTTTCTTTCAGAGCTGTTGGGACATCATAGGAGATGACATAACTAGATTAGTGAAAGCTTTCTTTTGTGATCATGAACTGACTAAGTTCTTCACCCATACTAATCTTATCCTTATTCCTAAAAGAAAATTTGTGAAAGGGTTCACTGACCTGAGGCCTATCAGTCTTAGTTTTTTTATCAGTAAAATCATTTCCGGAGTTATTCATGGCAGATTGAATCAGGTTCTTCCTAAGATTATCTCTTCCAATCAGTTAGGGTTTGTCAAAGGGAGGAACATTATAGAAAATATGTTTCTTGCCTAAGAGATCATCACAGACATCAACAAGAGAAACAAGAATACGAATGTGGTAGTTAAATTAGATATGGAGAAAGCATATGACAGGGTGTCTTGGATCTTTCTAACCAAAGTCCTAAGACAGTTTGGCTTTTCTGAACTAATGATAGATATGATTTGGAGGTTTATATCTAACAACTGGTATTTTGTGGTCTTAAATGGAAAGTCTCATGGTTTTTTCAAATCTACAAGGGATCTAAAGCAAGGGGATCCACTATCCCTAACTCTTTTTATTATTGCAACTGAGGTTCTGTCAAGGGGATTAAATAATCTTAATAATGTTGAAGAGTTTATGGGTTATGTCCTATCAATGTGGAGCCCCAAAATCAACCACCTAACTTATGTTGATGATATAATCCTTTTTTGGCTCAGGTGACAGAAAGTGAATTATAAAGATGATGAAGGTGTTAAAAGACTATGAAAATGCCTCTGGACAGAGAATAAATAAAAGTAAGAGCTCCTTTTATTTGCATGATAACTCCCCCTTGTGTGTGACTATTAAACTAAAGAGGCTAACTGGAATCAAGCAAGGTAACTTTCCTTTCACATATCTTGGGTACCCAATTTTTGATGGAAGGGGGAAGATTTGTTATTTTGAAGAAATTTTGAGGAAAATTACTAGAAGGATCTTCTCATGGCACAATCAATTACTGTCTTTTGGTGGAAAACAGATCCTCATTAGTCATCTTTTACGGTCAATTTCTATTTACTTGTTGGTAGTAATGAACCCTCCTAAAAGGGTAATAGAGAAGATCCATCAGCTATTTGCCAAATTTATGTGGTGTAATGTAGGAGGGGTAAAAGGTAAGCATTGGGTTACCTGAAATGAACTATGCTACCCTAGGGAGGAGGGTGATCTTAATTTTAGATCTCTAGATGATGTGAATAAAGCTTTATTTGCAAAGCTGTGGTGGACATTCAGAACATCTACTTCATCACTATGGATCCAGTACATTTGGAATAAATATTGTAAAATACTACACCCTGTCATAGCCTCAAATTCAGGAGCATCACAAGTTTGGAGAAACATGATAAAGGTGAGAGAGGAAATGAAACATGAGATTTGGTGGCAATCCAAAGCTGGTAATTCAAGCTTTTGGTTTGACAACTGAACAAAGTTAGGGGCATTGCATTTTATCAATGACAACCCAATTATCAAAGAGGAGGCTGGAATTTATAAAAAATGGGCAATGGTCAAGAGATACATTATTGGTAGTTCTTTCTGAAGATCTTGTGGAATACATAACTGAAAGTATCACACCTCCAGTTGATGTAGATAGAGTGGACAAGGTCTAGTGGATGGGGGAAGCTTCAAGAATATTTATTGTTAAATCAGCCTGTAAAGTTCTGAGAAGGAAAAAGCAGGATCAACAATGGACAAAAAGTGTTTGGGTTAAAGGTCTTCCTTTAAAAATATCTTTCTTCCTATGGAGGGTGTGAAAAAGAAAAACTGTAACAAATGATAACTTGAGGAGGATGAAGATTCAAATGGTTTCTAGATGTTACTGTTGTGAAAAAAAAAATGAAGACAATGGAACATTTATTCTTAACAACTCCCATAGTCCAAAAACTATTGAAGTAGTTTGCTATTTTTACAGGTATCCAAGTAGATGGAGTGCACTTACAATAACTAATTTACAACTGTTGGGACTTTCAAGGACCAACCAAGCTTAGGAAAGTTATAAAAATCATTCCAGCCATAGTCATGTGACAACTGTTGAAGAGAAGGAATGCTTATAGGAATGGGAAAGAATACTCTTATAACTGGATGCTAATGCAGTGTTGCCAGATAATACTACAGTTCATAAAGAAGAATTTCCCTTGGATTAGAAGCTTGCCAAATTAGTGGGGTGATATTGTGGAGTTCCTAAGCAACTATAAGCCTAAATTATTTTTTTTGAAAGTGGCATGGAAGCCTGTACATGGTGGTAGGTTGATCTGCAACATAGATAGGGCTAGCAAAGGGAATCCAGGTCAAAGTACATATGATTTTTGCATCAGGAATGAAGAAGGTAACCTAGTATATGCAAAGACACAACAGATAGGCATAGCCACCAATCTAGAGGCAGAGGCAAGGGTAGTTAGGAGGGCACTAATCTACTGTGTTGAAAGGGATATTCCCAAGGTGCATTTATAGACTGATTCTTTACGGGTTAAGTAGATGATTACTGGAGAATGGAAAATTCCATGGGAGCTTATTAAGGAAATGGAATTCATACAAAACAGAATGAAAAGGGTGGATGTAGAAATAATTTATGTGTTTTGAGAAGCAAATCAGTTGGCAGACTGCATTGCTAATGAGGGTTTTTTACATTCAGAGAAATTACATTATCACACTTTTGCTCAGCTACCAGCTAAAGCCAGAAGAATCCTTAATATTGACAAAGCACAAATCCCAACACTAAGAGTTCACACAAGGGTCATTCAAGTAGTGAAGCATGAAGAATATATACAATCTACATACATGGCATATACAAAGTTATATCTAAGTGTGTGGGTGCAAAAAGGAGCTACTGTTAAGGAGAATAGATATACAAAAATCACAGGGCTTCCATTTAGTCCTAAGTCTGTGATAGGATTAACTGTTCTAACAAAAAAGGCCAGAAGTCACCAAAAGGGCAGCAAATCAGTCATCACATGGACGAGCATTTATCCTAAAGGATCGGTATAGGCAACACCATTTCCTGAAAATATGGAGAATCAGCACAATACAACAGTGAAGATACCTAGAAGAACAGGGAGATCAAGAGGAACTTACAAGTCGATCTTTAGAGAAAAGAGGTTCCCTTTGTCTAGATATGAAGACGACCAGGGAGGAGCATCACAAGGCACCCTAAGAAGAATCATGTTAGCCAAGGTCACAACCAAGATCACACAACAGAGACTTAGAGTGAAAAAGGAGAGTAGATCGTATAGAAGAAGTTGGAAGACAAGGAGAACTAGAACAAGGATTAGCTTAGCAGACCGACACCGCAAGCCACCATGGAAGGTGAAGGGATACATTTGGAAGGCGGAGAGTTCACAAAAGGGAAAGTGTAGAGTATCTAGAAAGTACCACTTCATAGGGCCGAAGTTTTCTTATTGGGCTTGGACCCGATATCAACTTGTAATGGCTACACATTTTAAAGGAATAATTACTTTTTTGAATCCCTTTTATAAAATATTTACTGTTTTTAAATATATTTTTTATTTATTACCTAGAT
>JBCEWC010014523.1:0-14319 GCA_038996855.1 Solanum aculeatissimum
ATTATTCAAAATTGTTTAAAAATTAAGAGTTCGACGTTTAATTCGTACTGTGGAGGGTAAAAATTGGGTGTCAACAACACCTTTTGAGAAGTATATAATGATAATTTTATCGTATGATTCTTAATTATTACAAGTCATCTAATATTGAAAAATAAATTTGGAATAATCAAATTATTATTAATAATAATAATATGATGAATTATATCTTTATTTTTTAAAATTATATAAGTAAAAATAAATATTTAATCTTTAGTACAATGAATAAGTAATCATGAAAAAAAAGTATTTTTAAAAAAATATATAAAAAATTATGATAAATAATTTGGTACGAAGAAAGTGAATGCAAAAGTGAGTTGTAATATTTATGGCCATTTTAAAATCTAAATGATGCAATCAATTTTGGTTAGCCCAAAAGTCTAATCTTTTGGACCAAATTTTCTGCCCTATCTCAATCCTCATTTATTTTTCTGTAATTCTCATTTATTCACACCTTTGAAAATTATTACTTTCTCTTTTTTTATATTATATTTTTATCAATTTGACATTTAAAAAAAATGATGAAAAATATATTTTATTAAATTAAATTTATTAATGGTGTTTTGAAATATTAAATTTGATTATTACTTTTATAGTTATTTTATATTAAAAGTAGAAAATAATACATAATAAATCATTTCTGATTTTATAAATTGAATAGGAAATTTATAAAATTTCCAAATTTTCACTTAATTCATTTCTTTAGTCTAAAAATTTTCACTTGAATTCTCAAGATTTTTTTTTTTTTTAAAAAGTTCTTCTAAAATTATGTTTAATATTCCTTTATAGGTAGCTAGGTTTTGAGGCATTACTACAATCAATTGAAAAGAGTATTAAACACAATTTTAGAAGTTTCATTAGCCAAACATAATTAAAGAGTTTTATTTTGATAACTTACTCATTTGACAATGAAAATTATTCATTTTTCTTGATTTTTTTCTTACTTTATTTGAAATTAATATTTACCTTGGAAATTGCAAATATAACTTCAAAATCTATTTCACTTTTTCTCTTCATTTATTGACTTTTATTTAATTTCATATTTTGCCCTAATTTGTTGTGTTACTTTTTGGTTTTTAATGTGGCGTCCGTAGTAGCATAGCCACGTATAGTTCAAGGTGTACGAAATATATTGGTCAAAAACTATTTTTCATAAATATATATTAAATCTTTGATATAAAATTTTTGACTTTGTCACTGATCTTGTCCAATACTCACATTGAAGTCAGACTATTTTGAATTTGTGTCGCGTAGGTTCCATTTGAGGGGAAAAACACTCCCTACCTGGTTAAAATATATAAGTAGGTAGTTACATGCAACATAAATAGTACTTGATCACTATTAGGGAGTCGTTTGGTTGGAAACATGTTATCTTGGAATAATTAATCCAGGATAAGTTCTCTTGGGATAAATTATTCCAGCATATATATGAGATAAGTTATTCTATCAACAACAACAATAACATACCCAGTGAAATCTCACAAGTGTGGTATGTGGAGGGTAAAATGTACGCAAACCTCATCAATACTTTATCCTATCACTAGGACAAAAATGACGGGCTAAATAATTTAAGTAGTACCTAATACCTCCAACCAAATACGAGATAAAATAATTTTATATTGTATTCTGTAATTATTTACCTTATACCTTATGCCTCACACCAAACGACTTAATGATTATAGCAAGATTGTCAAAAGGGCCTAACTCCTATATATAGGGTGGCGTGCCCTACACAATCTATATTGCCTTTCCATGATGAATATTAATTTCACACTAATTATAAAACCTTCTCAATTTTAGCCAAGATTTACAATCAAGAACTTATAATATACAAGCTTCATATTTATTCATGGTATTTTTCTTAAATTTTTTATGTAATATAAACACTCATTTTCAACTATTTTTATATATTAATTAATTGTGCTCCTTTTCATTTAAATTGGAGGTTGTTGATGTTTGCTAGAAAGTACATGTATTGTGTATTTAAAGAATTGTCCAAAAAAGAAAAGAAATACTTTTTTTCTTAAAATGGAGTAAAAAAAATAATTGAAACTATTAAAAAAACATCAGTTTTTATTTGGACGTAAACGGCATCTCTTTATCTCACCTCTCAACATCAATTTTGGGCCTAAAACCTGGGCTTTTAGGTAATTGGGCCGATGGCAAGCCCTTTTATGCCTTTTGAATATTAAAAAAAAAATTACCAAAATTTTATTTAATATTTTTGAATTCTGCCTAAAGTTTCACATGCTTAATGTCATACCCACCTACTACTGTACCTACCACATTAAGTTGAGTACTTTTTGTTTATTACTTTTATTTTAAGTCTCATAGTCAAACACACACTTAGTTATTCACTATTTTTATTTGGATAATTTTGCTTCATTTATTTCTTACTAATTGTTATCGTTATATTAATAGTTAAACGATTTAAATAAGTAAAAATAAAATCTGCGTATATTATAAGTACGAGAAATAATGCCCCGCCTAAATATATAATGCGGTGCCATTATCTATATAATAGACTTTTCTTCATTAACATTAATATCACACTAATTATAAAATCTCCTTAATTTTAGCCAAGATTTAGTATCAAGATTCAAGAACAATATTACTTCATACTTGCTCATGGTATTTTTCTTAACTTTTATGTGATACAAACACTCATTTTATCATTATTATATATATTTATTTCTAATTTTAATTTTGATTTATTATATATATCTTCTATCTGTTGTGATTGCTACTCTCTCTTCTATTCAATTTGTTCATTTAATTTTGATTTTGATTCGACACAAAGATTAAGAAGCTGAAGAAAAATTCTGATTTAATATGTGATCATAAATTAAAGATATATTGAATGTATTATATTATGATTTTAAATATGTGAAAAGTTAGAATTAAAAAATTATTAAAATAAAATATATATTTTTAAAAAATAAGATAAATAAATTGAAATAGTGAGGAAAAATAAAAACTAGTCCTTAACCTAAAGAAGTTATCTCTAACTAGATTTTCACTTTTTGACCTTTATTTATTTTCAGATTTGTACCAATCTTTTGCTGTTATTAAAAAAACATTTATTAAACCATCAACTATAATAAATACCCAACTACCTAGCTAACAACAATAATAACATACTGAGTAGCGTGGTATGTGGAGGGTAAAATATACGCAGATTTTATCATTATCTTATAGAGATAGAGATGTTGTTTTCGGAAGATCTTTGTTTAAAAAATATCAGGTATAAAAAACAAATGATAATATATAAATACAATAAATATAAGACTGATAATAACAACACAACATATAAAAACACAACTAATCTTATTAACCTACTATATCACAAAGCTAGACATTATCTTACCCCTACTAGCCTATTAACCTTCTACCTTAATACGCGATCTTCACTCCTTTCTATATAAGATCATGTTCTCGATGAGATAAAATTTCGTCATATTCTATTTAATCACCTTCCACAACTACCTAAGTACAAAATTATTATCTTTTCAATCAGATTGAACAACTTTTTTCATGTACTTTTTTGTTCAATTAGTTCAAATCTTCACCCTATACAAACTATATAATAGCCTTTCCTTCATTAACATTAATTTCACACTACTTACCAAGCTCCTCAAATTTTAGCCAAGATTTACACTCAAGAACTTACAACATACAAGCTTCGTATTTACTCATGGTATTTTTCTAAACTTTTATTTTACTTTTGGTTTACTAGTAAAGCTAATTAGCTAAATGATTAACATTTTTAATTGGAGGTTGTTGATATATTATTTGTTTGATTTTGATTTGACACGGAGTTTAAGAAAGTAATGAAAAACTTTTAAAATTCTGTGCTGAAATGCTAAGTTACTCAAACTCGGCTGCACCCATGCATGTCGACACGACACTAACAGGGATCTGTGTCGGATCTGGTAAAACGAGATCGGATGTGTTGACCAACAATTTAGAAAAAAGAAATTAGAATTTTGATATCTCAAAGTAAAGATTTGAATAAATCGAAATAATACAACTTCAATTTTGCTGCTATATAGTGATTTATACTAGTCTTGTGTAAATTAGTCTTGTCTGGTTGAACATTGGGTCAAATCTAAATTTGAAATTAGAGTACTCCCTCTGTCTCATTTTATGTCTGATACTCTTTGACTTGACACGATGTTTAAAGAAAAAAATGGACTTAGATATTTGTGTGACTGAGAATCATTTCATTAAGGGTGTTTTCAATTAAAGTAAGGTGACATTCTTTTTGGGACGGACCAAAAAGAAAAAAGTGTCACATAAAATGAGACAGTGGGATCCCTTCGACGGTACATTTTTGACTGATATTTGTCTTAATTTTGTGCAGACACTGATGGATGTTCTTGGTTACTTTATTTTTCCCTTGATAATCCTTCTTTCCACTTATTTTACATGGTATTATTTGAAAAATAAATGGACCAAAACTTCAGTGCCAACAAATTGGCCCCTTGTAAGAATGTTGCCTGGAATTGTTCACAATGCTCATAGAATCCATTCATTTTTCACTGACATTCTCCTAGAAACTAGTAGCAATTTTGAGTTCCTTGGCCCGGTTTTCGCCAACATGGACATGTTATTCACTAGTGATCCTGCAAATATCCATCACATCCTTAGTCGAACTTTCTCAAACTATCCAAAGGGGCCTGAATTTCGTGAAATATTCGATATTTTAGGAAATGGAATATTCAATGTTGATTCTGAATTATGGGAGATTCATAGGAAAACAACCATGTCCTTAATGAACCATGCCAAGTTCAATGTGTTGTTACAACGTAACGTATGGGACACGATCGATAGAGGTCTTGTCCCAATTCTTGATGTTTTTGCAAAACAGGACACCTTGTTTGATTTGCAAGACATTTTTCAGAGATTCAGTTTTGACACTATCAGTAAGTTGTTGATTGATCATGATCCTAAAAGTTTGTCTGTTAGCCTACCTTATGTACCATGTGAAAAGGCGTTCAACGACATGGTTGATGCACTTTTATATCGACATGTCTTGCCAGAAACCTATTGGAAGTTGCAAAAATGGCTTCAAATTGGTAAAGAGAAGAATCTAGCGAAAGCGTGGGAGCATTTTGATCAATTCATATATCCTGCCATTTCGCGAAGGCAAGAAAAGTTGATGAATAATAACATCAAAGACGACGATTTGGACTTATTTAGTGACTATATCAAAGCATACAATCAATGGACAAAGGAAAATGATAACAATTTGGGAAGTGTACAAAAGTTTCTAAGAGACACTTTCTTGAATTTGATGTTTGCTGGTAGAGACACCACAAGCACAACTCTCACTTGGTTTTTTTGGCTCATGGCTAAAAACCCCTTCGCGGTGAAAAAGATTAGAGAAGAGATTCAACGACAATTGCATCTAAAAGAAGGGGAAAATCTCAAGTTTTACAACATAGAAGAGTCGCAAAAATTGGTCTATCTACATGGTGCATTGTGTGAAGCTCTTCGCCTATTCCCACCCGTTGCAATTGAGCATAAATCTCCACTTGAACTTGACGTCCTTCCAAGTGGTCATTGCGTGAGACCAAACATGAAAATATTGATGTCGTTTTATACAATGGGGAGAATGGAGACGCTCTGGGGAAAAGATTGCTTAGAATTCAAGCCAGAGAGATGGATTACTGAACGAGGAAGGATCAAACATGAGCCATCTTACAAGTTTCCAGCGTTCCTTGCAGGGCCAAGGACTTGTGTTGGGAAGGAAATGGCATTCATTCAAATGAAAATGGTTGCAGCTACCATGATATACAACTACAATATTCAATTATTGGAAGCACAAACAATTTCTCCAACAGCTACTGTTGTGATTAGAATGACAAATGGTTTGAAAGTTTGGGTGAGTAAAAGGGTTCTATGAAAAAAGTGTATTTTTCTATGTTTTATTGCATGAAGTATTAATTAATGAATGAGATATACAATAATTTATATATGTCTAAGTACATAACTTTGTATTCAGTTGTATAAAGGCGGGCACAAATAGGGCGGAGTGGGTTGAACTCAACCCAGAAAAGTAAGTCTAAATATGTTTTTTTTTTTTTAAAAAAAAAAAATATTTATAAAGAGTTCAATGAAGCTGTGTGACCACTTTAAAAGAATTTTACAACACGCAAGAAGAAAGAAAACATTTTGGTTCATAGTGTTGGACCAAATTTCCCAAATAAAGGAAAAATTATGCTAATGTACGATTATCCATCAAAATAAAAATGGATATTAACACTTTTTCTTGGGTGTTAGCCTATAGATTCTGGGATTGTGGGGGCATCGGACCCATTTTTTCCAAAAAATTATACGAACCTGTCTATAACAAGCCCTCCAAGAGTCTCAGTAGGCCTAGTGGCATCGAACGACGCCTACAAACATTTTATGGGTTTCGAAATAGGAATCAAGAGATTTTAGTAGTTTTTTATGAGTGTTAGCCCATTGATTCTTGGGCTGCTAGGGCTCGAGGACCATTTTTCTCAAAATATTTCCATGAATTCATTCGTAACTAGCTTGCCAAGAGTCCCAGTAAGTCCGGTGGCGCCGGACAACACTTGGGAGTATTTTCTGGGCTCCAGAACAGGAATCAAGCGATTTTGACAGTTTTTCGTGGTTGTTAGCCTACGGATTCTAGGGCTACTGTGGTTCTGGGCCCATTTTTCCTAGAAAATTATACGAAATCGTCTGGACGATGCCTGGGAGCATTTTATGAGCTCCGGAATAGGAATTAAGGAATTTCAATAGCTTTTTGTAATTGTTGACCCATTGATTCTAGGGTTGTCAAGACTCTTGGCCCATTTTCCCAAAAAATTATGCAAACCCATAATAACAAGCCCATCAAGAGTTGCAGTAGGTCCGCTGCCATCGGACAGGGCTTGGGAGCATTTTATGTGCTCACGGAACAGGAATCAAGTGATTTTTTCAGTTTTTCGTAGGTGTTAGCCCACAATTTTTGGGGGTGACAAGGCTTCGAGCCCACTTTTCACAAAAAAAACCACGAAATCATCGTTCATTAATATTAGTGTGGTTAAAAATCATTTCATTATGGATAAAAGTGAAATTTTAAAATTAAATTATTTCTTATTCTAGTAAGGTGACATTTTGGGGAAGACGAACCAAAAAAGGAAGGATGTCAAATAAAATTGGAGCTAGGGAGTATTACACAATACATAATTTATATATATGTATATATATATGGAAAATATCATCTCAAGAGCATCTATCTATATCTATATTTAAATATATATGCTACTTGGAAGGTTACTTATAAAACTTATGTTTTCTACTTTCGTAGAAAAATTATTTTTCTTACTGTTATCCCATTTTATGTTGCACCCTTTTCTTTGTAATCTGTCCCTCAAAAAATATCACTTTACTCTAAGTGAAAATGATTAAATTTTAAAAAATTTATTTTACCCTTAATGAAATAACTTTCAACCATACCAGTATCTAATAATTGTTTTAGCCCATAAATTTTAAAAGTCTTTCATTTTTTTTCCTACACACCGTGTCAAGTTAAAAATCGCCACATAAAATGAAACAAATAGAGTATTTTTAATAAACTTCTTTTACTAAAAAGGGTATCTTTTGAAATTATAGGCCAATCAAATATAAAAATAAATAAAAATATTTTGAGGAAAAAATTTTTTCCTACCAAACACACTCTTGATTTTAGGGAATATTATAAATGAGGCCTAATAAAAATAAATTGAAAGGAAGGATTTAGTATGTACCACAGCCACCCTACACAAATTAGCCTTGCCTTTTAATTCTAAAATTTTAATATTTCACTACTATAAAACACAAACTATATATCATCAAAGATTTGCACTCTAAAAGGCTTACTTTTTAGAAATCTATACAAAAGGCTTCATATTTGTTCATGGTATTTTTCTAAACTTTTATGTGATATAAGCACTTAGTTTTCATTATTTTCCAGTATTTTTTTATTTTTCTAAAGAATTTTGTATGTTCTTCATTTGGATTTTATTTAAGAGTTTAAGTTATATATATATATATATATATATATATAAGAGGTTAATATAGTGAAATTTCATGCTATGGGATCATACTTTGTCTAATAATAGTTGTTCATTGTTGATTTGACACAGAAATTAAGAAGTTGTAATATTATCAAATTATTCTTATTAAATTTAAATCATCTACAGATTGAAAAAATGAATATTATTTAATAACAAAGGTAAATCAGACCCAAAATGATAAATTATTCATTGATTTTATAAACTGAATCAGTATTATTGGACATCTCAAAATAATATAGTGAACGAATAAAGACCAACGAAGAGAATCTACGTATTATTTTACATATAATAGAAGACGAAATAACTAATACATGCATATAATAATTAACATACATGAATAAGCTAAAAATAAATAAATTCACTCATAATTAATCTTGATTTTATCAATACCTACGTAACTGTGACCAGCTATGTTATTTATTCCATTTAGTTTATCAAAAAGAGGTATTTTGTTGCTGATATATATCTTAATTTTTTGCAGACACAATGGAAATTCTCAAATATCCTCTTATAATTTCCTTTATAATCCTATGTTTCACTTATTGGTACTTGAAAAATAAATTTACCAAAAGTAATTCAGTACCAATAAATTGGCCTCTCATTGGAATGTTTCCTGGAATTATTCAAAATGTTCATCAAATTCATGATTATTTTACTGCCATTCTATTAGAAAATGGTTGCAATTTCGAGTTCCGTGGTCCGATTTTCGCCAACATGGACATGTTATTCACTAGTGATCCCGCAAATATCCACCATATTCTGAGTCGAAATTTCTCAAACTATCCAAAGGGGCCTGAGTTTCGCAAAATGTTCGATATATTAGGAAATGGTATCTTCTGTGTTGACTCTGAGCTATGGGAAACTCATAGGCGAATCACTATGTCTTTATTGAACCATCCAAAATTTCAAATTTTGTTAGAGCGTAACGCCTGGGAGACTATCGTAAATCGTCTCGTACCACTTGTTGATACTTTTGCAAAACAGGGCAACCCTGTCGATTTGCAAGACATTATTCAAAGACTCAATTTTGACACCATTAGTAAGTTGTTGTTTGATCATGATCCCAAAAGTTTGTCTGTAAATCTACCTCATGTACCATGTGAAAAGGCGTTTAACGACATGGTTGACGCGATTTTGTATCGCCATTTCTTACCAGAAATTTATTGGAAATTGCAAAGATGGCTTCGAATTGGTAAAGAGAAGAATCTAATGAAAGCGTGGGAGGCTTTTGATCAATTCATATATCCTGCAATTTCAAGTAAGCACGAAAATATGATGATCAAAGATGAAGATCATGATTTCGACTTTTTCACTGATTATGTTAAAGCATACAATCAATGGAAAAAAGAAAAAAATGATAGTAATTTGGGCAATGTACATGATTTTCTGAAAGACACTTTCTTGAATTTGATGTTTGCTGGTAGAGACACTATAAGCACAACTCTCACTTGGTTTTTTTGGCTCGTGGCTAAAGATCCCTTCGCGGTGAAAAAGATTAGAGAAGAGATTCAACGAGAATTGCATCTAAAAGAAGACGAAAATCTCAGGTTTTTCAACACAGAAGAGTCGCGAAAATTGGTCTATCTACATGGTGCATTTTGTGAATCCCTTCGACTATTCCCTCCCGTTGCAATTGAACATAAAGCTCCAGTTGATCATGACATCCTTCCGAGTGGTCATCGTGTAAGTCCAAACAAAAAAATATTGCTATCGTTTATTACAATGGGGAGAATGGAGACTCTATGGGGAAAAGATTGCTTAGAATTCAAGCCAAAGAGATGGATTACTGAAACAGGAGGGATTAAACATGAGCCATCTTATAAATTTCCAGCTTTTCTCGCGGGGCCAAGGAGTTGTGTTGGGAAGGAAATGGCATTCATTCAGATGAAAATGATTGCAGCTAACATTATATACAATTACAATATTGAATTAGTTGAAGCTCAAACAATTTCACCAACAGCTACTGTTGTGATTAGAATGATGAATGGTTTGAAGGTTAAGTTGGTTAAAAGGGTTCATTTTTAGCTCAAATGAATGATAGTGAAAAGGTGTGTTTCATTTCCTACAAATAAATTGTGTAAAAATGCAATAAAATGAGGGAAATTTAGTTGTGTTTTTGTCAATGTAATTGTTGTCATTAATATAATTAATTTAATAATTATTTTTTTGTAAAGATATGATTGATTAATAAGGGATCACATAATATGAAACGAAAAGAATAATAGTGAATAACAGTGAGAGAAATAGGGGTGTGCAAAAATCGAACTGATCGATAAATCAAACGGATAAAAATATTATTGGGTTATTAGGTTATCGGATTTCTAATGGTTTTGAAAAAAAAATTATTGAGTTATCGGTTCGATATCAATTTTTACTATTGGATTATTGGGTAAACCGATAACTCAATAAGATTATAATAATTTACTATTTTACCCCTCTATAAATATTAAATATTAGTAATTTAATAGTAACATGACACTATAGTAGTACTTTGCCTATTTTAACCTTTATCGTACTGAACTGATTAGTTACCCACTTTAGTATTTAGTCTTTAGTTGTGACTCTTTCATACTCCATCTACTTTTATTAATGTAAATTCTCATTGTCATCCTTATCGAGTAAACCGAAAATTGAACCGTTAAGGACTTAAAAACCGATAAAAATTATTTTATTGATTTAGCATATTCAAAATCGAAAACCAAGCTGATAATGTCTAAAACCGAACCGAACCGACCGATGCACACCCCTAGTTGTTACTTGGAGAGGGCAAGTCCGTTGCACTAAAGCTCTCGCTATGCACAGGCTCCGGGAAAGGGTCCGATCGCCCGACCATACGCAGTCTTACCTTACATTTCTGCTAGAAGCTGTTAGTTACTTATTATTCTATATTCTACAATATAATAACATAATTTTTTTAAGAAAAATACAACTAAGTTAGTAAATAACATTGCACAACACATAAGGTTCACAATTAGAAGAGATTATAAAGAGATAACAAAGTAATTTTAATCTACTAATTAAGTTAAGCCATTAAAAAAAAATCCAGTGGCAAAAAAGTCATTTCCTATGAGATTAACAGCTTCTCTGTAGCTTTACTCACTTCAGCATCAAAGCCCCAGTAAAATGTAGTATACCAAAGTGATTGGAAGAGCTATTAACATTCCAAATATAACCCTGCAAAATCACCACTCTCAATATTACAAGGCAATCGATCGAAACACGAAATATTCCAAGTTATTACTGAAAACATACTTCATGCAACGTCTAAGTTGCTTGGACTCTTCAAAAATGTTATTAGCTTGTGTCAGATTGTCCAAAAGTGTTCATTTTCAAAGAGTACGAGCAATATAGGACATTATGATTTTCTTTTAGAAAACAAAACGAAATAAAGAGTTATAAGTTTTATGCAACACTATAGGTTAGTAACTTGAAAAAGACAGTGAATGATTCAATGAGTCGAATTACACGTAACGCGTAAGAGTTTGCATTGCTGATGTATAAAACTTAAAGTAAGTTTGTGGAGAGTCCTTACCCTGTGCTAAGTATATCAGGATGAAGACTGTATTCTTTTGCAAAGACAAACGGAACGATTCCTTGAGGTAGAGCTGCCTGAAAAATGCATATACGAAATGATTACAACAACAACGTGCCCTAAAACACATAAGTGGTGGTCTACCTAGTGGAGGTAGAGAGGTTGTTTCTATAGGATCCTCGGCTCAAGTGCAGCATATCAAAATAGTTATAAGCCTTTAGACTTCTCTAATACTTCCAATGAGAAAAGGAGAACCTTTTAGGTCCTTTTACCTGAACTATTGCAATATGCAAAAGAACACCTCGAAGTCCAATAGCGATAGAGGCAGCAGCCATGACTGCTGGACCGCTGATGAATCTCACTACCATGGAGAAGGCAGCAACTGTTTTTCCACAGGAGATCAATTTAGGCTGCAACGCCATGAACAAACCTGAAGTTTGCGTAAAAGGAAAAAAATCAGTTCCAACAACCATCAACTTTACTATAAGCATAGGCCAAGTGTTGAGACTTTTGCGAATGTTAGCAAGAATGAACGTCATACCAAGACTAAACATTGCCATTCCTAGACCAGCATCGGAGAGGATTGATATCGACTTAGCAATAATCACAGGCATCTGAATGTTCCACCTGAAACCATAGAAATTATTTAGTAATTGAGTAAAATATGCTAGAATGGAATGCAGATGACCTATGTAGCCAACTACAACTAGTTTGAGATTCAAACATAGCACACTGATACATGTATCGAAATACGTTTTAAGTCAAGAAAACTTCAGTGTGTAAACCTGAATGAGATCAAGGACCAAGTGAGACCAAGGAGACTAGAATAAGTATTCGGGTTCCTAATGAGTTTTCGCCACACCATAATGAGAATAAGTCTGGTCATCACACTAGCAGGAGGCAGAGCAGTAGCCTTAGTTTCATTAGCAGTCTTGGGAAACAGCTCGGCTGTAGAGCTTGATCCAAGCTTCTTTAGCACCGGTTCTTCTCGATGACATCCATTGGGGTTATTTTTATTCCCGAGAGCAAACTCTTCTCGGCCAAAATCATCATAATCTAATGTACACAAAGATGAGAAATCAATTATTAATCGTATAAAAAATATCTGACATGCCGAAGGAATATGAGGAGCATATTGAACTCAACGGATTTTATATGCACAATGGAGGAATCAACGTTTGATAACATGTATTGTCCTCAACACAAACTACACATACATAGTTCAAAATGTTAAAAATACATATAATTTTAAAAAATGCACACGCCATCTCAAAAAATAGTAATTACTGGGATTTTTGTACTCGCAAACTTAAAATTCTCGATTGTATACCAGTGCAAACGATGATTTTACTGCAAGCATTACCATAGTAGAAGGCTACTCAACAATGCAGCAGGCTCGACAAAAAAAAAACAGTTCATTTACATACGTCCCTCTCCTCTGACATGCGATAGAAATAGTTTTTCCTAAACAACCTCTCTATCTCCATCAATAGGAGTAAGGTGCGCATGCGTTTTATCCTCCTCGAACCCCTTGTGGAATTTCAATGGGCTTATTGTAGTTGTCACATATTTCTCTCTAGGACAAGCATAGGATCACAAAAATGGAACAAGACAAGACAACCAAAACCAACTAAATTATAAAACAGTAAAGAACATATGAACACATGTTGTCTCAAAAAAATAGTGTACTCAACCAAGACAAGATAACCAAAACCAACTAAAATACAAAAACAGTAAAAGACATGAGATTTTAGACATGTTGATGGCATAGTATAAAATTTAACCTTTTGGATGAGGTCCAATGCCAAGCTCATTACCATAGTCACCTCCCCTGAACACATGAATTCCTCCTTCAGATACTGGTGAAGCACTTGAACTCCAAACAAACATGTGAAGATCTTTTCCACCTTCAGTCCCATTAGCCTTCTTCTTTGTCCCCGGTCCGGTCGCAGGAGAAAAAATCCCAGCATTAGTAGGTGCAGGGTACCCAACATTTGTCTTCCCAAATCCACCCTCCTCATCAAATCCTAAGTTACCATAATTTGATGTCCTAGGACTCATATTTGCATTGTTTTTTCCATTCACCATTGAATATAAATCACTGTGGTTAAAACTTGAATCTCTAGGGGTCATATTTCTTGAAGATTGCAAAGAGTAAATCTCAGCATTAGACAAATTTGATGGTCTTGGTGTCATGGAAAGACCACTAGTGTTATGTCCATGTGACACTCTTGAAAAAATTTCAGACCTTGAACTTGTTGATTTCCTAACAACTACATGAAGTTTCCCATCATCACCAACCTCAGCTTGAGTTTCCAATGGTTCTTTCCCATCTAATGAAATAACATCAGAATCAATTTTAAATGAAACAATTGACCCTCCAGTGTCAGGAAACTGCTCAGCAATAAGCATTCTAGCACCTCTATACTCAAACAAGAAAAGCATCAAAGTGTACCAAATGATACATTGAAGAACAACAATTTGGACCATTAAACTCCCTGAGGCATCACCATACATACCCTTTAACAAAGGGATACCCATAACTAGAGTGTTAGGCAAAGTGGAAAGGGAAAACAAAGTAATGGACCAATCAAGAGACCCCCTTGAGCTAATTCTTGACCAAATGGCTAAAACAACAAGAACAATGACTTTTTGTAGAGTGTCAGCAGCTATGAACCT